>JAADXX010000750.1:0-13612 GCA_023338025.1 Phytopythium oedochilum
GCAGCTATCGTTGGAGCCTCGCGAAACAGAGTCGTCGACGATTCAGATGGAGGACGAATGCTTTTACGACAATGGTGCCGAGGCGGATCGCATTGGCGCGCACTGAGCTCTCTGCGTTGATCTTCTCCAGCAGCAGACGGAACTGCTCTACTTCGCGGTCGAGCTCGTCGTCTGCCGGGCCGCCCGCCTCGGCGTCCAAGTCCACGCCGCTCCGATAGGCCCCGCCGACGTCTTTGAACGGGTCCGTGGGCGCCAAAAGCTTGTTGTTGAGGCGGCTCTTTGCGTCCGGGGACGGCTGGCGGACCGCATTCACCTCCGGCGACTTCTTCGCCTCCGCCGCCTGCTTGGAGCGGGCTGCGGGCATCGCCACCACGGCGCTCGCCTCTTTCTTCTTGCGCTTCTTCTTCTCCTTGTTCTTCTTCTTCTTGGCGCTAGTGGCTGACTGCTTCTGGCTGGCCTGGAGATCCGCGAGCTCGTCGCGCAGCAGCTCCGCCTGGATGGCTAGTGAGTGCTGCAGCGCTTCCTGGTACGCGTCCTCGAGCTGAGATGATGGCGGGCACAACGCAGACATGTCAGCGATGAAAGCCCGCGCTGTGTGAGCGCGCGACAAATGCCGCCGCGCCGACTCGTACCTGCTCCCGGAACTTTATTGCGAGCACCTCCAGCAGGTACTCCTGCGCCAGGTGCGACGTGTTGGCACCGGGGCACTCGGCACCGTCGTCCTCGTCCTCGTCTTCGCTCTCATCCCCGTCAAATCCCGGGCGGAACGGGGATAAATAGCTAAACTGCTCGCCGCAGCGGATCAGGTCCATGATGAAGTCCGAGTGGTCCTCCCGAATAATAATGTATCGCTCCTCCTTCTGGATCAGCCGCAGCAGCTCGTCCTCTTGGCGCTTGCCGACCTCGAGCGCCGCCAGATACTCGTCCGTGAGCATGGACGTGCGACTGCCGGCGGCGGCTCCGCCTCCGACGAGACTGGGGCCGAGCGGGCCGAGACTGGAGCCTAGACCAGGAACGAGCGGCCCTCGTCGAATCCCGTGCTCGAGCTCGTATTTGAAAACCACCTCGTCGTCGTCTAGTATCGCTTCGTCCGCGTCGAGGACCTCGTCCTCCTCGTCCGACTCGTCGTTCATGTCCCCGCTGAAGGCGTCTTCGTCGTCCTCGTCGTCGTCTTCATCCTCGTCGTCCTCATCCTCGTCGTCCACGTCCTCGTCGTCCTCGTCGTCCAGGAACGGCGGGAAGACGCTGAACACGTCCTGCAGCGAGCGGCTGCCCGAGCGCTTGCGCTCGTGGTCCTCCCACTCGGCGATCACGTTGTCATGACACTCGCAGCACAGGTTCTGCTGCACGAGGAACTCGTCCAGCGCCGTCAGGTACACCTCGCGGCGGATGCGCAGCAGGCGCCGCTTGGCCACGAGCGACAGGTCCCGCCAGAAGTTGAGCAGCTCGTCCCGCGAGTAGCCCTTCGGCCCGCTGAACGCGCTCGCCAGCTGGCCGCCAGCGGCTTCCGCCCCGCCCTTGCTGTTCCCGCCGCCAGCGGCCGCGTACCGCGCGCTGCTCATCTCGCGCAGCTCGCTCTCGGTCGGCCACGGACTGTGGTGCACGCACGAGGAGAGGAGAAGAGGGGCCGTCAGCACGTATGGAGGCAAGTGAGTTCACAGACCCGACGTACTCGAAGCGGGAGGACGGGTAGTTGAACCGGTACTTGCGCGCCAGCACGAAGCTCGCGGTGCGGCGCAGCAGCCGGTGCCGGTGCAGCATGAGCTCGTGCTTGTCCCCGCCGTTGGTCGGCGCGTGCGCGCGGTGCACGTGGGTCGTCGTCTTGGTCCCGCGGCGCGTCATTTTCCTGCTCCCCGACTCCCCTAGCTGCGGCGCTACCGGTGTCGGCGGACGCGACCCCCCGTCTCGTTCGTCTCCTCCTCTTCCTCTTTTCTCCTTCGCGACGCGCAAGGCGACGCCCGCAGTCAGCGCTCGCGGCCACCAAGAAGCCGCCTTGAGGTCCCGCGCGCTGGGTTCCCGGCGCCAAATCAAGGAGTTTGTATGGCGCGCCTCAAGGTCGCAAAACGACCGCCCGGTCACGCGTCCGTAATTCTTCCCGGTAGCCAAAATTAAAGAACACGGTTCGAATCTTTTAAAGATAGAGCCGCATACTATCTGTTTTCCTACGGATATAGTCTGTATATACTATTATAGTTCCAATAATAAACAGTATTTCTCAAATAAAGACTATCTACTGATCTAAATGACGAATATAGACTCAGGCGGCTCAATCGACACCAGCTTGTATAGCGTCTTCGGACGACGAAGAAGAGAGCGGCGAGGGATGTCGAGCCTGGCGGCGGCGCAGGCGGACGGGTACTACTACCCGCGCGAGTGGCGGCCCGAGCTCGGGTCGCTGAACCGCTTCCACGGGTCGCACCCGCTGGGCGGCCGCACCAAGGGCGATGGCTCGCTCGTCGTGCGCTTCGAGATGCCCTTCGACGCCGCGTGCACGGCGTGCGCGGCCAGCATCGGCCGCGGCGTGCGCTTCAACGCGCGCAAGTCCGCGGCGGGCGCGTACCTGACGACGCCCGTGTTCGAGTTCCGGCTCAAGTGCCCGGCCTGCAAGCAGGAGATGCTCGTACGCACGGACCCGGCCGCGCGCGGCTACGAAATGGTGCGCGGCGTGCGCAAGAAGGCGGACGCGGCAGACGCGCTGGCTGCTGGCGGCGCAGACGACCTGCAGCGCTCGACCGAGCGCCTGAACGCGCCGGAGGTCGCGCAGCAGATCCGCGACGACCCGTTCTTCCGCCTGGAGCACGAGGCGGACGACCGCCGCGCCGCCAGCGACCGCGCGCGCGGCATGGACGCGCTGGTCGAGCGCCAGGACGAGCAGTTCCGCGACGACTACGCGAGCAATGCGAGGCTGCGCGCGGGCTTCCGCAAGGAGAAGGCGCGCATCAAGAGCCGCGAGCGCGAGGCCGATAGCCTGGGACTCGGCATCCCGCTGCTCGACGTGCACCCCGACGACGTTGTCGCCGCCAAGAGCGTCGTGTTCCAGAACATCCCGGGCAAGAAGAAGAAGAAGAAGAGCGGCGCGGTTACTCAGCGAAAGGCGTCGGCGCTGTCGACTCCGTCCTCGCTGGTGGTTACGACTGGGAGAGGATCGAGGCGACACCATCAAGTAGCTACTACTAGCAGCAGCAGCAGCGCAAGGAACGACTCGTTCCAGCACTTTGGCGACCTTGCGGGCTCCAAGCTGCACCAGATGAAGGCTTTGATCAGGGAGAAGAAGCGGAAGCAGTCGGGTGGCACGCGCTTGCGTCGGTGATGGCGCATGTTCCGCCTTCTGCGTTATGTATTGGTGGAAGCGCTTGGTATAACACCCGCCTTCTTCCTCCCAGCGATCGAGACGCAATAACAAGACGACGCATTTACCGACAGTGCCGTTTTTTTTCGTGTTATCTGTGGAGGTGGCGGTGCATCCAAACTGTGCGTCCTGCCTTACAAAAACTGCAGATAATAAAATAGGAGTCGCTGTTCACTCTCTCTCTCTCCTAGGCGCTGCTGCCTGCGCACAGGCGCGGCACCTCGTCGAAGAGCACGGCCATGGACTTGAACGCGCGGTCCTCGTCGCCGTGCCACACCTGCAGGCACTCCTCGGCTGCCACGACCATCTCTCGCGAGTACTGCATGTCTTCGCTGTAGGTCGACAGCGCCTGCAGCAGCCGCGTCGCGCGCATCTTCTCGGCCGCGTCCAGCCACGTCGCATACTCGTCCACGTCCTGCGCGATGGCTTCGTACTGCGGGCACTCACCACAGCCGCAGAGGTAGCTCTCCAGACACATGGGGCTCGTTAGCGCATCGGAAGAGGCGACGGCCACCGGCGACAGCTTGGCTGGTCTCTTCTTGTGCTTGGGCTCGGCGTAGAACTCTGGGTTCTCCTCCACTGAGGGCAGCAGCTCGAACTCGTCCTCTGTGTTGGGCTTTGCGCCGTTGTTGTCGACACTGTTGGACGCGGTCGACACTCGCGAGCGGATTCTTCGCGCGGCCTTTGGCGTCTCGAGCACGTCGTTGAACTCGTCAAAGAACCCGTGGTCGTCGTACTCGATCGCCGGCAGCGGGGCGTTGGTGCCCATCAGGTGCAGCGCCGTGTCCATAAGCATGGCGTGCGCAGCAGCTCCCCAACGCGAACCCGCGGAGCGGACCGAGCAGCGCACGTTACGCCCGACGGTGCGCGCGCTCCACGCGACCAGCTGGAGCAGCACGGCGCTCTGCACGCTCCAGCGCTTGCGCAGGATGAGCCGCACCTCGGGCCGGTTGATCGCGTGCATAGTGCGGCTGGACGCGCTGTAGACGCTCCAGCAGTTGTCGCGCAGGAAGAGAGCCGAGCTGCCGATGGACGCCGCCACGACGCGCAGGAACGTCGCAACGACGGCCGCGCCGCCGCTCGAAGGCTGCGTCTTGGAAGGCATGGCTTGGGTCCGCGGTGTCGAAGGAGCCAGTCGCACTTGTGGGTTGGCGGCCGCTCTGCGCGCTAGGTGGCAAATTCAAGAGTGACCGCCCGTTTCGCGTGGCGATTGTCTATCTAAAGAACGGAGACCGATGCATATCATGAGCATTTTCGCATCTGGGTGGCGCTTTTGACTAAGATTGCGCACGTTCCTCAAATGGCGGTCTCTGATTGGACAGTATATTATAATCTTGCTCTTCTCATTGGTCGAACGTTGCGCATTATCAGGTCTCACTAGTAGCTCCAGATACCAATCTGGGCCGTCCCACACGCACTTCAACGTGGTCAACCCAGGTATTTTTTTCTTTGTTTGCTATGTATCGGGGTCCACTCGCCCTCCCGCTAGGTAGTTAGGTTGCGCACGAGGCGAGCAGCAGCCCAAGGCGGTGCTCGCTCAGCATGGTCTCCATCAGCAGCTTGAGCGCGCGGTTCGGGTACAACTGCGCTTTGGTCAGCGGAGCGCGAGTAAGCGGGTCGAACTTGCCGTTCACGTCCAGGTGGCGCTCGATCATAGCGCGCTCGTACGTGTTGCCCGTGGGCGTCATCACCGGGTCGTCCATCAGCTCCAGGCTCAGCGGGCACATGAACAGATCCATGACTTGCTGCAGCGTCTTGTCGGCCTCGGTCGCTGTCGCAGCGCCGGCGTCCGCTGCTCCGTTGGCTCCCTCATCGTGCGAAATGTCGCTGCTTCTGCCGAACAACGTGTCGTACGTCTTCTGCCGCATGATGCCCACGACCTTCATCTCCATCAGGACCGACCGCTTGAGCGACGCGTTGGCCGACGGCGTCGTCGACGTCGCGGCCGCCGACGCGCGGTCAAACGCGCGCTCCAGAAGACTCAGCGCCTCGTCGTACTCGGTCTGCTTGCGCTTGCACTTGCCCATCCAGAGCAGGAGCATGGCCTCGCTGTCGACCGGCAGGTCGCCGATCTCCTGTGCGATCGCGAGGTACTGCTGCGCGTTCTCGACCTCGTCCAGGGCGTAGAAGCACTTGGCACAGCAAACGTACGCGAGCGCTCGCTTCCGCTTCGTCTCGCGGCTCTCCTCCTGGTCCGACGTCGAGGGAGAAGCCGATGATGTGGGTGGGCTGCTTGGAGAGACAGCGGTCGCTGCCTCTTGGTAACATACGACGGCTGCCTGGTAGTCCTTGCGCACGAAGAAGTGGTCGCCGCGCGCCAGCTGATGGTGCATGAAGAACGGGTTCTCTGAGATCTGGTCCGCGACCGTCGCCAAGTACGTCGCGCTCTCCTCCCACAGATGCGCGAGGCCATGGAAGATGGCGGCCTTATCGCCGCCGAGGTCCTGGATCCTCAAAAAGTCCTCCTCGATCTTGTCAAAGTGGCGCATGCGCAGGTTGGCCGTCATGCGGTACGCAAAGCACTTGACGTGCTCCGTGTTGTCCGGCAGCGTCCGCAGCGCCTCCGAGAGCTTGTCGACCGCGAGCGGGTAGTTCTTGACGAAGAAGGCCTCGATGCCCTGCTCCATGGCCGAGAACGAGGCCGGCATGAGCCGCCACTGGCGCTCGTCGAGCCACGAGGCGTCGTGCTGGCGGTCGCGCGTCGTGAGCACGTGCCGCCGGTCGCTGTCGTACATTTCGCTCGGCGCGTAGAGGAACTCCTTCTGGTAGGCGTTGTAGAGCGCGAACACGTCTCGGCGCTGCGTGTCGAGCGGGATGAGCTGCCAGTGGCCCGACGCGCCGGGCGACTCGTTCTTCTTGCGCCAGAGAAACACCCGCGAGCGCGCGTGGCCCTTGTCGTCGCGCTTGAACTTGGCGTAGTCGGCGGCGTAGAGGTACTCGTCGTACTGCACGCTCTGGATGAGGAAGCAGTCCTTCTGCGTGTTGGCCGGGATGAGCCGCCACTTGTCCTTGCTCCCGTCCGGCGCCCAGTCCTTGGCCCACGTGAAGACGTTGCGTCGGTCGTGGTCAAAGACAAAGTCGTTGCTGGGCGAGTACAGCAGCTCGCGCTTCGCGAGCGCCTCGACCCGCAGCTCCTGGCCCATGACGACCGCGCGGATCGTCGGGCTCACCCACTGGTACCAGTAGCTCTCGGCCCGCACGCGCACGCTCCCCTCCAAGTGGCTCATGAGCTTGTGCAGGAAGAACGCGAGCGGCAGCTGAGGGAACTGCAGGTGCAGCTTGAGCTCGCTGAGCGCCGCCGGCACGCGCAGCGCCTCGTTCACGCGGTGCAGCACCTCGCAGCCGTCCAGCGTCCACTGCCAGCTCGGCAGGCTCTCCAGGAAGCTCAGCAGCACCTGCGTGTCGAACAGCCCGGCCGTGTAGAAGTCGCGCAGCACGAGCTCCAGGAACGCCTTGCGCCGCGCCTCCAGCTCCGGCAGCTGCAGGAAGCGCTGGCGCGCCGCGTCGATGTTCTTGCCCTGCAGCTCCCTGCGCGTCGCGGCCACCAGCGCGTCCGCGTCCGCGTCCGCCGCGCCGGCGTCCCGTTCCATCGTCGCCGTCGTCGTCTTCTCGACTCTGGATCCCCGGTCTCTCGCTTTTCTTCAACGCAGCGGCGGGCTTTAACAACACTTTGCCGACGTGATTGCGGTTAAATGTTTGAAAAGTCTTATTCCATCCAATTGGCGCGAGTGGGACACGCTTTGCTCTGACAGCCAATCGGAGCGTGTTAAGGACTATATTTTAGCCAATGATATCCTTAACGTCGACGTCAACAGCGCGCGTTTCCGTGATGACATCGATCGCCAACGGGTACGAGATCATCTGCGCTTCTCTCTCTAGCTCTGTGCGTGGCCAGTGAGCAGCACCAGAGCCCCACACGTCGGTCCGCGAGTCCGTCTCGGTCTCAGCAGCCCCTCAGCGTCTTCAGAACCCGACGCGACAGCCCACGACGAGAGCAGCATGACGGCGCACGAGGCGAAGGAAGACGACGTGGCCGCCGCGCAGGAGCAGGCGGCCACGACGGGCGAGCTCAAGGCGGCGGCCGCGCTGCCCGAGGGCGTGCTCGTCTACGAATCGCCCGAGTTCTTCTCCAAGAGCTGCCCCTCGTGGCTGCGCACGCTCATCGAGGACCTGTGGAGCTTCACGGTCATCCACTACAACATCTGGGCCGTGCCGGTCGTCGTGCTCTTCTACTTCATGTACCAGGTGCGCGGCCGCTGCTGTCTCTGGTTCATTGTTGTTGTTGCTTCTGCTGGTACTATCGGTTCGTGCGGCCTCACCTCGGTCTCTGTCGATCATGGGACGCTCCAGTGGGGCTACGGGCTCGTGATCCCCGCGCTGGTCGCGTTGTACCTGCCGTCGTTCCTCGACGGCTCGCACAGGACGGGCACCGGCCGCGTGTGGGAAGACTTCCGGCGGTCGCGCATCTGGCACATTACCGCCAGCTTCCTCGGGTGAGTAAGCAGCCGCGAAGGGGAGGGATCGACCGGCAGACTGACTGCTACGCGTTCAGCATCAAGGTGATCCGCGAGGCGGAGCTCGACAGCAAGAAGAAGTACATCTTCGGCTACCACCCGCACGGCATCATCGTGCTCTCGCGCATCGCGACCTACGGCGGCATGTGGGAGAAGTTCTTCTCGGGCATCTCCACGAGAGGTACGCTCGACCCGATACTAGAAGTGGCCGGTCTCGCATGAGACCTAATGGCCGACTTTGTGCACAGCGCTCGGCGCGTCGACCATGTTCTTCGTTCCGCTCGGGCGCGAGTTGTGCCTCTGGTAAGTGCCTGCATACCTCAACAAAGGGCGAAAATGGAAGGCTGGCGGCCCCTTGAGAGTTGGAGATGCTCACTCGCCGCGGCCGGTGCTACTCTTGCGCTTAACACACAGGCTCGGCGGCGTGGACGCCTCCCGGTCGACGGCAGACAAGGTGATCAAGGCCGGTAACAGCATCGTCGTGTACCCCGGCGGCGTGCCCGAGATCTTCTTGTGCGACCCGAACACCAAAGTGGTCGGTCATCGGTCGTGTGGCATGATGGTGTAGTTGGACATGGACAGCAACCTGACGGTGTGCGCAACCTTGTCCAACAGAATGAGCTCGTGCTCAAGAAGCGCCTCGGGTTCGTCAAGCTCGCGATCCGGCACGGCGCCGAGCTCGTGCCGACCTTCGTCTTTGGCGAAAAGTTCCTGTACAAGTACGTGTCTACTATGGATTGTATGTAGTATCTGTAGACATTCGATCGCAGGCGGCTGACTGACGTGGCGAGCGTGCGTCACAGCGTGTGGAACCCGCCCAAGAGCGTCATCGCGTTCTTCCGCAAGACGCTCAAGATCCCCATGATCTTCTTCTGGGGCAAGTTCATGTGGATGCCCAAGCGCATGCCCGAGGGCAAGCGCTTCGGCGTCGTTTACGGCAAGCCCATCCCGACGCAGCAGACGGCCGAGCCGAGCGAGGAGCAGATCCGCGCCGTGCACGCGCAGTACGTGGCCGAGATCGAGCGCCTCTTCAACCAGTACAAGGCCGTCTTCGGCTACGACGATGACGAGACCCTCGTCATCCACTAGGCTGACGCGCCAACCAGTCACTCTCTCGGAAGAGTGACGAGTTGCATGGGCTGAAATCAATGGAACCTCTGGCGACACACCTTGGCCGCGACCCGAGCAGACGCACGCACCTTTCTTCTGAAGTACGGTACCGTACGAGGCGTCCATTGATGCCGTCTTATACCTCTTCGTGTCGCTTCCTGTCGCCCCATGAGCCGCTCCTTCCATGGCCGCCAGTTGGCAAAAGGCCGCGTGAGGAGCACGGAGCGAAGCTAGGAGAACGCTGAGCATGGTGGCGGACGAGGTGCGCGAGCCCGAGCCGACGGTCTCGGCGCACACGTCGCCGGCCAAGCCCAAGAGCGCGCCGGAAGTGTTCGAGCACTCGGCGCCGCCCTTCTTCCGCGAGGACTCGCGCGTGCCCAAGTGGCTGCAGGCCGTCGTCACGCACCTGTACATCTTCACGGCCGTGCACTACAGCTTCTGGGGCATCCCGATCCTCGCGCTTCTATACTGGGCATATCATGTGCGCGCCACATACTTAGGTATTCTGATCCCGACCCGATGGATCCGTTTCTGAGCGTGTGTTGCTGCGACTGTAGAGGGGATATGGGGTCGTAGCTGTGGCGGTCGTCGCGCTGTACATGCCGTCGTTCCTGGACGGAGCACACAAGCGGCCGGGCGGCCGCGAGTGGGATGCCTTCCGCATGTGCTCCATGTGGAATTTCACTGCGCACTACCTTGGGTAAGGCGCGTCGCCGCAGCATTGCTTGTCCCATCATGTAGGACCATCGGAGTTCATGTGGTGCTGCTGCTGTTGGGTGGGTGTATACAGCCTCAAGATCATCCGAGAGCAGGAGCTCGACAGCTCGCGCAAGTACATCTTCGGCTGCCACCCGCACGGCATCATCGTGCTATCGCGGCTGACGTCCTATGGCGGCAACTGGGAGCACGTCTTCCCGGACATTACGACGCGAGGTACGCGTCCTCTACTGCACCTTGATGACGGGGAGGATACTGTGGACTAACTGTGTCTACCAGTGCTGGGGGCGTCGACCATGTTCTACATCCCGTTTGGCCGAGACTTGTGTCTTTGGTGAGCTGGTAGAAGCGTGGAAGGCTGAGGCAGCACACATGTTCATCATTGCCATGTCCCTTTGTCTTCCTACACACAGGCTGGGCTGCGTCGACGCGTCTCGATCCACCGCCAACAAGGTTCTGGAGGCTGGGCACAGCGTCTACGTCTACCCAGGCGGCGTCCCCGAGATCTTCCTGACCAATCCGTACTCGAAAGAGGTGCGCGCGTGGCTAGCTCCAGTCATGACAGCAACCAACCTCCACGCCACTGACTGGACGTGCGTGTCGTAGAACGAGATCATCCTGAGCCGCCGCTTGGGCTTCGTCCGGCTCGCCATCCGCCACGGCGCGGACCTCGTGCCGACCTTCGCCTTTGGCGAGAAGTGGCTTCACGAGTACGTGGTCAGCTCGGTCGTTGTTGTAGACTTGAAGGTCGCTTGCTTCTGACTGCAATTGTATCGCGTGCCGTGGACGACACTGCAGCCGCTGGAACCCGCCACGGAGCGTCATCGCGTTCTTCCAGCGCACCCTTCGGATCCCGCTGATCATTTTCTGGGGAAAGTTCATGTGGATGCCCAAGCGGCCGCCCCAGGGCAAGCGCTTCGGCATTGTCTACGGCAAGCCCGTCTCGACGCAGCAGAGCGACGAGCCCGACGAGCAGCAGGTGCGCGCCGTGCACGCGCAGTACGTGGCCGAGGTCGAGCGCTTGTTCCACCAGTACAAGGCCGCGTTCGGCTACGACGCGGACGAGTCGCTCGTCGTGCATTAGACGCGCTGCATCTGCCTCGTACAGCTCTCCAACTTCACACAATCACTTCAACGTCACTAAAATCAATGTACATGGCACTCTGTCGAGGTATAGTTTAAAACAGTATTCGAGCAACCTTCGTGCGACCTCCTCAGCCGCGCGGGAAAAGTTCGAGTCGGCTTGGCGCCACCCGCGAAATACTTCCCTCTGATAGCATTAGTTTCCTAGCGTAAAGCTGAGAGCGAAGCAGTCCAGAGTCTACGCCTGCATCGCGCGCCGCAAGCTACGAGACGATGGCGCACCGTGTGGACCACCGCCGCGCGTCGGTGAAGGGGGCGGCGCGCGCGTCGCTGTCGCCGCCCGTGTGGAAGGACCAGCTCAAGCAGCGCTGCATGCAGCGGCTCAAGCAGGACCGCGGCCGGCTGCTGGCTAAGCTGCGCAGCCCGGACGCGAGCACGAGCATCGCGGCCGAGATGCGCCGCATCGTGCGTAAAGAGGGGCGACGGGACGCGTCCGGCAGCGGCGGGAGCGACGGAGAGCGCGGGTCGCAGCGGCGCCACGCCGTGTTCAACTTGCTGCGAAGCGACGACGTTGAGAAGGAGGACGAAGAGGAGGAGAAGACGAGCGGCCATTCGCCTGCTTGGACCGAGCAGGAGATGCTCGCGGCCGACTCGTCGATCGACGAGCTGCTCGAGAGCGGCAAGCTGTCGCAGCAGGAGTACCTGGAGCTCGTGCACTCGCTGGAGGAGGCGCTGCTCGAGGAGATGGAGCTCGAGCACGCCGGCCCGAACGACGAGGAGCTGGCAGAGTCCATGATGGAGTTCGAGGAGGCCTCGCTCGAGGCGATGCTCGCGGGGATGGACCTGGACGACGCAGAGCCGCCCGCGTACGAGGACGACTTGTTCGCGGACGCGGACGTCGGCATGCCTTCCGGTGCGTTCAAATGCGTTGCGATGAACGCAATGCGTCCATGTGACTGCGGACACTCATTGTATGCGTCTGTATGTGTTTGACGGTCTGTCTGACTGCAGAAACGTACATGCTGTGCCCAATCTGCAAGGCGAACTCGCTGCACGAGCGCGCGGGGGCGACGCCCAGCATCTCGTGCGCCTGCGGGTTCTCCTTCTCCGTCAAGGTGCGTGCTGCTCGCGTCAATCTCCCTCCATATATGGACGGACGTGTCGATGCTTAGCAGCTCTTGCGACACTATCAGCACGTCTTGAACGGCGTGATCGAGGACTTTCGTGAGAAGCTCGTGTCGGCGTTCTTGACCCACCGGTGCGTCCGCATCCACTAACAGTAGTAGAAGCACGCCCCCTGGACGTTCCTGACCGCTGCTTGTGGCCATTGTTCGGCTCCAGGGACTTTTGCTCGACGGACCCGAGCTTCGAGAAGGCGCAGGCCCAGGACCGCTTCACCAACACGATCGACGCGATGCGCATCCGCTGCGACGCCTGCGGGTGCGACCAGCTGCTGCTCTGAATCAAAGCGTCCCTCCTCGCCGTCCGAGCCGGCTTCAGCTCTATTTATTCGCGCCACCCGCGCTCGCGAGGCTTGTGCATCCATACGTTTAAAGCATCCATCGTACATGTTGTCCATTCCATTTTCGCCTCGGTCTCCTACATGGCCGGGAGGAAGTGCGCCGTCATGAGCGTGCCGATGAACAGCAGCACGAGCAGTCCGGGCGTGAGCAGCCCCCAGACGGGCCACAGCGCGCAGACGTAGCCGAGCGCGGCGGCGACGCCGAAGACGGTCGCGGCAGGGACCATGCGCGGGCAGTAGACGCTCCACTCGAGCTGGATCTTCTTGATGTACGGCAGGTAGATGGCCAGGTACGCCGTGATGCACACGTCGACGCCCGTGCACACGAGCGCGGCCTGCAAGAACCCACTGCGAGCGAGCAAGCCAGCCAGCAAGCGGGGCATTATCGCATTGCATACTCCCAGTCAGCGCGCATACGATCCGACCAAGCGCCGCCAGCATTCGCTACCGTTTTACGCGAACGTCGCTGAAGACGACGCCGAAGAAGTCGACGGCGTAGGCCACCGAGGCCGCACCGACGACCCAGAGCAGCGCGTGCAGCTTGGTGCTCCACCGCGCGGCGCGGCGCGACCGGTCCTTGCGCTTGGCCGCGGTGTCGTCGTCGTCGGCAGCGCCGTCCGGCTGCTCATCCGCGTCCGACTCCTCGTCGTCAATGTCGAAGCCCGCGCCGCTCGCCCCGCCGCCTAGGCCGCTGGCGCTGGCGCTCAGGCTGTTAGCGCTGGTGGTGGGCGCCACGTCCGCCTGGGGGACGCGCTGGTACGGACGCGCGCGGGCCGCCATGGCGCTAGGAGGATCTGCCAGCGATGGTCGCGACCCTTTAGCCGGCTGGCCAAATGCTTTCGACGCGACACACGTACTATACTCGGCAAAACCCGCATTATTGCTTCTAATTCGCTTGAGAAATGTATGTGTGATCAACTACCGTATCACACAATACAGAACGTCCAAGAATGTAGACTATACATGCACCACCCGAAAAATAAAGGGAAAATTCCGAAAGGTGACTCAAATCGGAAAATATCTTCAAAAGGTGACTCAAATTGTTTTAAACACTTATTCGCACAAAATTTCGGTAAAATACGGGTAGGTTATGAACGCTGTTCCGAAACAGTGACATACTGTACGATCACTTTCAGATGATCATTTTGGACGATCCCAGAGGTCGAGCGGTAGTGTAAGCGCGGTCGTGACGCCGAACTCGGTCCCTGCTCGAACCAACTCCAAGCAAGTCAACTGGTCGAACCGGGTGCCGCAGCGGTCGCCGACGCTGCAGTTGCAGTCGTCACAGAAGATATTCACAGACAGCCAACGCCAGCA
>JAADXX010000751.1:0-13582 GCA_023338025.1 Phytopythium oedochilum
GGGCCGCAACTGACGGCAATGGTCTGTAGATGCTGGACACGCGGACGCTCGCCCAGGAGTTCGCCGACGTGGACCTCTCGGGCGTCGACTTGGAGGACGAGGACCCGCAGCAGTCGCCGCTTGTCTGGTACTTCATGCTGCGCGCGGTCGCGGCCTTCGCCTCGACCTTCCACCGGTACCCAGGGTCGGAGACGAAGGACGGAGAAGACGACGCAGTGAGCGCGCAGGACCGCGCGTGGCTGGTCGACACGGCGCGGCAGCTCGCGACGGCGAGCTCGGCGAGCGGCGGAGAGCCCGGGCGCCAGGTGGCGGCCTGGATCTCGGATGCGCACGCGCTCGAGATGACGCGGTCGTGCGAGGTGGAGCTGCACAACGTGGCCGCGCTCATGGGTGGCGTGGCGGCGCAGGAGGCCGTCAAGCTCATCACGCACCAGTTCGTGCCGCTCGAGCACACGTACGTGTTCAACGGCATCTGCGGCCTCGCCGCGACCTACAACCTGTGACCGACCGACGCGGATGATGGTGAGAGGACGGATAGACTCGCCACCACAAGAGACGACAAGCAACACGGGGCGGGGGCAGTGGATGGATGTGATGCAAGCGTATTGTGGCTGATCGCCACGTGCGCGCATCCGCACTGCCGCGGCTTCTTATCTACAGAGTCCTTGTTCACGTACGTACGTCTCGAGCCTACCGCTTGCCGCTGCTCCCATGGCTGTGGCCTTGCTGCTGCTGCTGCTGCTGCTGCTGATTCGCCTTGGCCAGCGCCTCGCGCTCGCATGTGCACCGCGAGCAGTGGCACGTGAACTTGTACTCGCGCAGGTTGCGCTCGCGCGCGTCGAGGTCCATGTCGATGTCGATGTAGCAGATGCAGAGCTCCTCGGTCGGCTGGATGTCGCGCGTGGCCACGACGTGGCCCTCGCCGTTGCGCGTGTACAGCACGGTGCAGTTCGGGTCGCAGCTGTGGTTCATGGTGCACATGATGGGGAACAGCGCCGTGCCCTCGATGCCGAGGAAGCCGGTGGCGTCGTCGTCGGCGGCGGCCTCCGCGCGCTCGCCCTCGTCGCCTTGCACGGCCCTCCGCTGCTTCAGCCGCTCCCCCTCTTCCCACTGGAGCACGCGCCGCACCTGCGCCACCAGCGCGCGGTCGGCCTGCGTCAGCGTCGGGTGCGGCACGTCCGCGGGCATGTCCGGGTCGAAAAAGTCGATGAGCGCGTGGAACGGGTGGTCGATCTCCATGCTGATGTTGTTCATCTCGAACATGCCGATGAGCGCCGCGAAGAACTCGAAGCTCAGGACGCTCGAGCACGCGTGCCAGATCTCGTCCACCGCCACGCCGCACAGCTGGTTCTCGCGCTCGAGGCGCACCAGGTTGCTCTCGAGCGCCTCCAGCAATAGCTGGTGCGTCAGCGACAGCACTTCCTGGAGGTACTGTGGGCTCTGGCTCGTCACCGACGAGCCCGACGCCTTCTTGCGCGCACTAGGAGACGCGCTCGCATCGCCGCCGCGCGGCTCGGACTCGTCCCTGGCTTCGGAGGACAGCGCCTGCATGGTCACGTCGTTCGGCGACGCGCTCGGCGCTCTGTCGCTCGGCTCCTGGCATTCCTGGCTGCAGCGGGTATGGGAACTGGCAGCTGATGCCACGCCGCTCTTGGCCGCGCTAGCTTCGTCGACGCGCTTGGGCGGCCGCCGCCCCGGCGACTTGCCCTGCATGTCGTCGTCCACCATGCTGCTTGTATCGTCACCGGTGTGTCCGTCACCGGCGTGTCCGTCGTCGACGTGTCCGTCGTCGTGCTCGCCGTCGGTCTCCTCGAGCACGACCTCCCACCACGGCTTCTTGTAGAACATGTCGATGGGCGCGCGCGCCTTGACGACGTCGCGCAGCACCAAGTAGCGCGACAAGACGCGCGCGATGACTTTGGCCACGAGCAGGAAAATGTCGTTCGTGTGCTGCATGTGCTGCAGGAAGGCGCCCATGGCCGAGCACGGGTCTCCGCGCGGACACAGCAGCGCGTGGCTCTCGTGGAACGCGCGCGCCTGGCACTCGCGCGAGCAGTACAGGTCGCCGCACACGCACTGCACGGCGGGCCCGGCCAGTCCGCAGCCGCGCGGACTCACCTCCAGCCGCCTCAGCGCCTCGTCCAGCGCGTCGACGCCGACGTCGGTCGCCGGCGGCTCGGGCGAGGCTGGGTCGCTGTCGGCGCTCACACGAGGCGTGGCGTCCTCACGGCCGGTGCTACCGGTGCCAGGCTTGGCGCTCGCCGCCTGGCGGGCGTGCGCGTTCCAGCGCGTCACGGCGTCGCGCCACTGGCCGCCGTAGTCGTAGAGCAGCGGCAGGAAGCAGCACTGGCAGCAGGAGACGCCCTCGCGCTTGTTATCCTCGTGCTGCATGGCGACGAAGGGCGTCTCGGTCCAGATGCGCGCGGCGCGCTTGAGCTCGGCGGCCGCGTAGATGGCCTTGCCCTTGACGGGCCCGGCGTCCGCGAACACGATCGGCGCGTGCGCGCGCCGGATGAGCCCGTCGAAGTACCGCAGCGTCGCCGGGTCGCTGGCCGCGTACGGCGCCGCGAGGCTCGAGAACTCGTCCACTGGCCGCGCGAGTCGGGAGCGTCGCGAGCGTCGCGAGTCGTCGTCCATGGAGCCGTCCGCGCGCCAACAGGCGTCGTCGCAGCGGGGCACAGAGAGAGAGGGGAGGGAGGGGACGAGAGAGCCGTGAGTGCGTCTGCAGGCGACAGCCCCGGGTTCTAGAAGCGCCGAGCGCCTCTGGGGCGCCTCGCAGCCGACTCGACTCACCGTCCATTGGCGCGGCTCTTGTTCCGGTTGCAGCGCGTGTTACGCGGGACACGTCGGCCGTCGTCGGGCGTCTCGAACGCGTGTCGGTCCTGTTGTGCCGGAACAATCGCGCGTCCGCCGGTCGGAGCCTTCGAGTGTCCGTGTATCGCGTCGGTCGGACGCGCGGAACAGCTCGACCCTGTCCGACAAGACTGCGGCCGGACCAGACTGCGGACGCTCAAGGACGGACGGGCGATGGATGGGAGGGGCCTACGGCTGCACGAGCGCGCGTCGAGCACGTCCGCGCCGCCAAGTTGAAGTGCGCGGCCGGCGGTCGGACGCGGTCTGGGCGACGCGAGCCCGCGCTTAGAGGCGCGGAGGCCGCGGCGGGCGAGAGCAGAGGAGCGAGGGGCGGCGAGCGCAAGGAGCCGGCGAGCCAGAGCCACGCACGAGTGCCGGGGCTGGAGCAGGAGCGCGCCGATCGCCATGTCGGCCGCGGCGCGCCGCGTCCCAAATCCGCGGGTCGCGCATTCTGATTCGCCGAAAAGGCTGTTTGACGACCCTTCGCAGGACTTGATTCGTCCGAATGATGTTATTTTTCAGCGAATTGAGAGGGAGAAGAACAGCAACGAATTCTACCCAATAAAGTGGACCACAACAGGGTTCATCGGGTGTGGACCGTAAAAACATGGTTGCTTCGCAAAGTATGACCACGAAGTATCTCCATTCTTGACCATTTTATACGGATTGTAGCACTAGTTGAAGCTGCGGGTCGCTACGCAAGCACGAATGGAGGACAAGCAGCGGGCGAGACCTACATACCGGGTCGGCGGGGCTCGAGCGGCTCGACAACGGCAGGTGGCGGCGTAGTGATGAAGGGTTAATGGCGCTCTAATACCTTCCAGAGGCCTCCACCCGTACAGCAGCTCCTGGTCCGGTCGGCGGTGATTTGCCATGTTGAAGTGGTCTTCTCGTACTTCAAGTGTGCTTCAGTACTTCAGAACGAATGGCTACACGCCTCCGAGGGCGAAGAATTTCCGGCTCTTCTATTCAAATTCGCGCGGCCGGCGGGCCCAGCGGTGGCTCGCTGTCCTAACCGATACTAACCAAGCGAGCCGAGCGCGCGGGCCGCGGTGTCGGCGCCTCCCGAGACGCCCGGGGAATGGAGGGACGTTCGTCGGGAAGCCGGCCGTGCGGCGAGTGATAAACACTGAGACGAGAGGGGGGACACTACGTACTTGGATGCAACGCGCCGCTTACGCCTTGCGCTCCTCCTCGCACCGCGCGCAATGGCACACGAACTGGTACTCCCTGCTCCAAACGCGGACACACACGAGAGACGGACAGTCCACGGTTAGAACGGCCTGAAGGCTTGAGGAGGGGGGAAGTGGGGATACGACGCGTGGACGACGCAAGGACACTCACTGCAGGCACTGGTTCCGCTCCTCGACGTTCTGGTCCACGTCAATGTACGAGATGCACAGCTCGTCGCCCTCCTGTATAGAGCCAAACCGAGCCATGAGAATCTCGCCAGACTCCACAACGATACCGATACGTAGAGAGAGAAGCCGCGTACCGCAATGTCCTGGACCGCGAACACGTGCGCGGCGCCGTCCTTGGTGTAGAGCACGGTGCAGTTCGGGTCGCAGCTGTGGTTCATGGTGCAGATGCCCGAGAACAGCGCCGTGCCCTCGACGCCGACAAAGTCCTCGACCATGCAGTTGCATCCGTCCTCGTCGCCGTCCTCCTCGTGCGCCTCGTCCTCGTCGTGCACGTGCTGCGCGTGGTGGCTCGAGACGAACTTCTCGAGCGCCGCCTTGACGCGCGCGAGCGCCGGCGGCATCTTCTTCTTGCCGTCCGCGTCGGCCTCCGTGAGCGCCTCGCCGAGCGCGAAGAACGGGTGGTCGATCTCCATGCTGATGTTGTTCATCTCGAACATGCCGACGACCTGGCTGAAGAAGTCCATGGTGAGCACCGAGTCGCACGCCGACACGACGGCGTCCGACGAGAGTCCGTTGAGCTCGCCGCGCTGCTCCAGCCGCTCGAGGTTCTCGCGCAGGCCGGGCAGGAAGAGCTCGAACGTGTGGGTCAGCAGCGCGCGGAACTTGTCCCGGTACTCGTCCAGCGTCAGGCTCTCCTCGCCGTCCACGTCCTCCTCGGACGTGATGACCTCCCACCACGGCAGCTTGCAGAACATGTCGACGGGCTGCCGCGCGAGCGCCACGTCGTGCGTCTCGACAAAGCGCAGCACGATCTTGGCCACGACCTTGGCCGCGAGCTGGAAGATCTCGTTGGTCACGAGCGTGTGGTTGAGGAAGTGGCCGAAGGCCGTGTCGTCCGCGGCCGAGGCCTCGCCGGGGCACAGCAGCGCGTGGTGGGCCGCGTACGCGAGCCGGCGGCAGTTCTCCGAGCAGTAGAGCGCGCCGCACGAGGCGTTGCACTGCACCTGCTTCTCGCTGAGCCGGAAGACGGCGAAGTAGCTCTCCTCGGGCGACTTGCCGCCCTCCTGCTGCAGGTACGTGAGCGCGGCCTCGAGGTCGTCGGGCGAGGCCGGCCCGACCTCGTCGTCCGGCGACGGGGCGTCTCCGGCCCCGGCGTTGGCCTCCAGCACGCGGGCCCACGTCTCCTTGCTGTCGATGAGCGGCACGAAGCAGTTGTCGCAGCAGTCGACGAACTCGCGGTTGTCCGCGTGCTGCATGGCCACGAAGGGCGCCTCGGTCCAGATGGGCTCGCCCGCCTTGAGCGCCTTGCCGGCGAAGATGGCCTTGCCCTTGGCCTCTCCGGCCAGGCCGCAGCGGATCGGCGGGCTGTGCAGCTGCGACTGGAACAGCGCGTCAAAGTACGCGGCCACCTCGGGCGCGTTCTCCTGCATCCCGTCCTTCAATCGATCGGTCGCTCGATCAGTCAGTCGGTCGTCTGAGGGCTCGACGGTGAATCCGCTAGTGACCGGGCCGGCGGACGGGGCGGCTGGCTGGCCGAGAGAGAATCTTAGTCCGCTGGAAGCTGCGGGCGGGGACGGGACGGGATCTGCCTGGGCCTGCCTTGTACACACAGGGGGCTCGAGAAGCAGCCTCTGGACTCCAGACTGGAGCTCTGGTTGGCGCGGGTGGCCGTGCGTGGAGGGGAGAAGCTCGCCCGGAGTCTGCGCCGACCGTTCTCGCGTCGGTCACGCCAATCGGCCGGGAAAAAGCGCGCACTGCGGGAGATGGAGAGGCCTCCGTGGTGTCCGAGGGTCGGGCTCCGATGAGGGACCATCACTCTGCGGCGTGTTGGCGAGCAGGGCATCTCCTCTGGGAAAATGGGCCATACTGGAATCAAGTACTTTGACAACTCGGACCAAAGGTTCAACTGACGGTGCGTGCGTGGGCGTCCCGTCCGCCAGTCAAATGGGGTTGATTGTGCCACATAAGCGGTACATTAGGACGTGCTTTTCAAATTGAAGGAGACGGAGCGGCTGCTCGCGCTGTGATTGGCTGTCGTTTTGGCCAATGACCACGTCGGAACGGGTAGAAAGCGGCCGTGGCGGACCTCAAGCCGCGAGCGGATGGTCCACAGAGGCTGGCTGCTTCCAGCTTCGGCTTCCAGCTTCGGCTTCCAGCAGCAAGCGCGGCGGACGGCAAGCAAAAGGAAGGGATAGTCTCAGCTTCTCGTGTCCCAGCGTCTGGACGCGGCTGCCTCCGCAAGTGAACCCCTTTTCTGACCAATCGTGCTGCGGCTCCGATGGGTGCACTGGCCGTGGTACACTGCACCATACAACATGCAAGTCAAACGGGGGCCACGCCCACTGTCGAGATCAGCACTGACCTTTCGGCCATTTTCGGATGACGCGGGCCGCGTTTCCGCTCCCTCCCGCCCGGCACCGACCGTTGAGGACGGGCACGCCAGCTTTCGACGGAAAAAGCCTCGAACCATAAGGGCGACGGCTCCTGAAGCCTTGGATTGGATTCTGTACATACTGTATTGCGAAGCGAGGTGTATCCATTACTGTCCTTGTAGAGTCGCCCCCCGGATGTCGTCGAGGACAGGATGTCCACGGAGTCACTGTGGATTCGTCAGAATCGAGCAGTCACTGTTGTAGTGGGCGTCGGAGGCTACAACGGGCGACGTCGGCGGGAATAAGACCCGAAAGACGCCCGAGCGGCGACTATAACGCGTGTGGGAGCTGTGATCAGCCACGGATGGTGTTATCAGCGTGGTGCTTCCCACACACACACACGCTTGCAAGATCCATCGCAGTTTCCAAACGACCGAGAATGGAAGCTCCGTATGTGGAGGAGAGGACACGTTCGCTGTCATTTCTAGACGGTTCGTTCCCAATCCCCGTACGTACTGGAGCGGACATCATCACTACATCCATCATTGTGCACAGCTCATCGACACACTGCTCACCCTACGGTGGCAAGTCGCCGTTAGCTGAAGTTGTTTGCGTTGAGGTGCACGCTTCGGACTGCGCGCTAGTGATCGAACTCGTTGACTGGGTAAGGCAACCAACACGAAGACACAAAGCTCACACCGACGGAAACAAAATGGATATTACTTGAAGTACCAATTGATGGACTTATAGTTCGTGCGGGGACTGTACATCACCTTGGTGGTGTGTCACACGTCAAAGGCAACTTGCTCCGGAGTGATGGTCGGCTCAAATGTTCGAGAACGTGTTGAAGTAGGTGTTCTTCTAGAATTTGCGATTCACTAGATAGCGAGGTCTAGGAGAGAGACTGGTAAGCTCGGACCAATTCACTTTCCATTTTGCACTGCATTGACCAAGCCGCAGACACGAGATCCTGCCCCAGTTAGACCAATCATGGCACCGATTCGAGACGGATTGGAAACACGAGAAGCGGATCGCAAATTGGCAAGAACATTCAGAGAAAAAGTCATTTCCGAGGGGCAGCCCGGCTCACAAAGCATCCATGCGCTTGCGCCGTCGCCAACAGCCCGTGTCCTTACAGAGACGTCTACACACGACCAGGGTAGAGGCCGAGGAAGCCCGGGCTCGGCTTGCCCTGCACCTCGCCAAAGTACAGCGCGAACGTCTGCTTCCACTGCTCGATCTTCGCGCGGTCCTCCATGAACGTGGGGAACACGTTGCTGTTCGCCTCCTTAATCTGCCACGCATGGAGCGAACCGTCCGGGTTCGGGACGTCCTTGCGCGTCGACAGGCCAGCGTAGAGAGTGGACTGGGTCTTCTTGGACACGATCCAGTTCAAGAAGAGCTTGGCAGCCGCCGGACGAGGCGCCTTCTTCAGGATGGCAATGCGCTGACCCCACCCCAGGTACTCGATGCCGTTGCCAGCAAGGCCCGTCGAGTTTGTGGAGGCGCTGGCAGCCAGACCGATGAGCTTGCTGCCACTGGCCACAGCTTCGCCCGGGGTGTTCGAGCCGCGGTTGAACTCGACACTCCGGTTCGCCAGCTTCGCCACCCAGTCCCAACCGTACTTCTCCACGTAGCGAGTGTACACGAACAGGATCGCGTCGTCGTCGTGCGGGTATCCCGACGCGATGTGGCCGGCGTACTGCGGGTCCACCAGGTCCTCGATCGACTTGGGGATGTCGAGACCGGCAGCCTCAAGACCCGCCGCATCGAAAAAGGACGTGAACGTGAACACGACATGGGACATCCACGCGCCAGTCGACGACTTGAACTTGTCGTAGATCTGGGAGAAGCCCGCAGGCTTGTACTTCAGCAACTTGTCCTCCTTCTCCCAGCGAGTGAAGTCCTGCAGCGTCTGCAGCGCGACGATATCCGGCACGAGCATGTCGGTCTGGAGCTGGTTGTCCACTCGCACGTCGTGGTACTTGCTGTAGTCGACGATGAGCGTGAAGTTGATCTTCGGGTAGGCAGCGGAGAAGGCTTGCTGGAGGAAGTCCTGTTGGGTCGGGGTGTCGCCGCCGTGGTAGAGGACGAGGTTGCCTCCCTCGGCGATGGCGTCGGCGTAGAGCTGGTCGAGGGTCTTGGTCTCTTCCTGGTTCTTGGCGCCGACGACGGTGGAGGCAGCGATCGCGGCACCGGCGAGGAAGATGGCGAAGAGCTTCATGTTGAGGTCTTCTCAGAACTTGGAGGTCGGTTGGCAGGCTTGTGCTGGGCGATGAAGATTTGAGAATGAGCTGAGGCGTCGGCGTGCAGTGGTCGTCTGGGCAGCCGAGCGTCATCGTCACCGTAGTTGCTCAGGTCATGTGCGTGCCGAACTGCTTGTGCCGAGTACTATGTCATGCAGTATGCGCTGACTGCGTATCGCTTCACCATACCACTGTTCGTATCTGACCCTGGGCCAGGGTTTCAGCCAGATTTTCGCATGCGCAGTGACCGGGTCGAAATGCGTAGCCGGAGCTCGCACCAAAGAAATATAACTTCAGTTATCAGAAGCAGTCGAAATTTACACGACTTGTTGTGGAGCGACGAGGAGCACGGCTACGATGGTCAACAGGACGTCGGAGTTCGCTAAGCTCGTGGTGATGCCGTTCGTGCTGATCGAGCTGGTCAACCTTTTCCTCTAGTACATCGGGCTCGTGGTCCACTTCCGTAAGAGCCACGTCGCGGTCGAACAGTACCTGGCGCGCACCAACGTGAGCGAGCTGGCCCGCGTCCGGGCCTCGTCTTGGAGGCGCATCGCTCGGAAACTCCAGTTTTAGAGCGACCGTGGCGGCAAGAGCGTTCTGGTCGAGGGTAGCATCCCCGCGGCCATGTACTTGGTGCTACGCGCTCACCTCGAGCTGCTCAGCCACTTGGTCTCGGCGATCGCAACGACCTTTTCGGCGAGCACAGGCTGCGAGGAGGAACCGTCAGCACCTTCGTGGTGTGAACCTTGTGCGCGTTCGACCTGCAAGACTACAACAAGCTCTGAAAGGGACGCGATCTTTTGCCTGCGGTTACATTTCGCCTAGCCGATTTGTACCATATATTTGGTTCTATCTGAGGTTGTGGGAATATCATCGCCTTTCGAGCAGGCTCTTTGTTTGTGCTGTTCAAGGCATCTCTTATTTTGCGTCATCTTCTGGTAGGGCTGCTAATCAATCACCGCTATATAGCCAATCGCAGCCGGAGCTGTGCGACCAACGGGCGCCTTCCAACCAATCGCCCGCAGCGAAAACAGCTCGTCACGCATCAGTTTGTTGACGTCTCGTCACAGCTCGGCGATCGTGGCTGTTCGTGGACAAAGGCGGCGCACCAGTGTGTCCTTAGGTGGTCCACACGAATCGATGTTGAAGAGTCGCTCATGACGCCGCCTCTTGAGCTGCCAGTGAGAGAGTGGTGAGCAAATCCGTTCGGATCGGTCGCCCGTCGACGACGTATGAGTTTTTGCGGTTTGGGACGAGGAGCAGTCATGCGAGCTCGTGTCGGGGATATCCATCGTCCGTGCGCCTCGACACTGTTCGCTCTGCTGATCCTGCTAGAGTTGATCGCAGACGCCAATGCGACCGCCAAAAGTTGCGGCACGTTCAGTCCCAAGCAGTGCGCGCGATGCAGCGGCCTTCGATACTGCACAGCTATGAATGAGAAGCTCCTCTTTGACCCGATCGTGGGCTACACTCGGTGCGCAACGGCCAACACGTACTGACGTAGTGCCCACAGTGTCTTTTACAGCAACGAGGTGCTAACGCGGGCTTGTTCGACAGAGAGGCGACGGCGCAGCTCGAGAAGCAAGGGGTCTGCGAAGATTTGGACGCGCGGACGCTGGCCCTCAGTCAATTCGGAACGCAGCTCCAGTTCAAGGACTCGGCCGAGTGTCATACACTCGTGTGGAACTTCCACTGTCTTTCGTGGGTCGCGACAACCTTCCTTCGCGCTATCAACGGCGTCAAAGTGTCGTGCACTGACATTACCACCGCTAGCTCGGCGACGGCCGAGATGCCTCTCCCTCCGTGCCGCTCGCTGTGCGTGGAAGTGGCCGACAAATGTGTCTACTCACACTTCTACCGCGCCTACTTGGAGAATGTGTGCGGGAACATCGCCTGCGTCAGCGAGGAAGAAGAGGAGTCGACAGCCAACTCGTCCGCGCCACTTGTCGAGCCCGAGTGCGTGGCTGGTGCGTGGATCACAGCCCCCAACACGACATTCTCGCGGTGCTCCATCCGTGAGTACGTGGCCCCAAAGTCGGCTGCAGCGCAGACACTGGCCTCATTCGCAGCAGTAGTCATGTCGTTTTCTGCGTCGATGGTACTCGTTTGACATTAGCTGCGCCGCTGCATTGAGATCCAGCGCACTAACAGCAACCACACATGGTTGGTTCGTTTGAACAACGCCACGCTTTCCTCCTTATCGCCCACCGAGTCGGTAGCTTTAAGAGTATCAAACACAATCAACTAATTCACCGCGAAGGTTGACAATCCACAGCATACTTGTTCCCCGCGTCGAGTCACTCGACTCGAGTGTGCCCGCCGGCGTTGCAGAACCTTTTCGCCCAATGAGATGTAACTTCATTGTATTTTCACCCAATCAGTGTTTAATTCGCATAACTTAGAACCAATCAAATATCACCAGTTACGCAGTCAATCGCCCCGCGTTGTCACACTCCCCAAGGCCATGCGCCACGTTACTGGGGACATGCCGTGATGACAACCTAATACATCCACAACACATCCATACGAGCCATGCGCCGCCCGCTACGCGGGAGGTGAATTTATGTCAGTAGTGTGCGTGGACTTTTTGTCAACACTAATTATACACATTCCAAATAAGGACGGTCGAAAACAAATGTTCTTGTACTTTGCCCCGCAAATGTTATATTTGATCTGTGTAACGCATCTGAAATGTATTTTGCGGTACCGTAGTCAACGATTGGCTATATTATATACATTGTCGCATCAGATTCGTTGTCGCATCAAAAAAGCATTATACGGTATTTTAGTAAATGGCTTCGTATAGTAGGAGGAGTATTGTTCACTTTTATGGCAGTACTGTATTCAACTGACACACGGAACAGGTTACTTTTTTAGATACGAAACATCCTCCAGCTCGTACCCTTTCGATGAGCTCAAGTGTGTCATCGATGTAGCCTATTAGATGTAGACAGGTAGCTTGGTAGCTGCGTCGAAACGTATACTAAGTACAGTAATTACAGTAATTAGTCTCACGCAGATTTACTGTAAACAGGCTTGACATTTCAAATAAAAAATTAGTCTCACAAACACTATTGTTGAACACATACTAATTTTTGTGTCACTTCCGCAATGTCAGCTCTGTTTTTGAAGTCATCTTGGTGAATTGTGTTTTAACTTGCTCGCCTTGGAAGTGCACCCTGTGCTTCTCTAAAATCCTTAATCTTGGTTGTTCACATTGTGTCTCTACAGAGAAAGATCATGACTGGCCATTGTATTCCGAGTTCCGAGAAAATGTAAGACTTTCCAGCACAATAAATAAGGTGAATAATCGTGAGTGATATTTCGGAGGTTCGTTCTAAACAAACAAGTATAATGGTGTGAAGTCAAGTTCAAAGTTAAGCACATCATTTCACAAAAAAATATTGCGGACTTACACACGATAATTATGAACATGTATTTCGCGATTTTTACAGGAATTAGTGTTACAGCAACAAAATGGCGCTAATTTTGAACACTCTGTATCCTCACGTATACTATCTACTGTGGTGACTGTAGTTTGGTAGACTTATTTTTAGCTTTGCAACATGGTAGGATACTTTTGACACGTATACTAAGTAGCACTCATTCAAATGTTATATGCTTTCGTAAATTATAAGCACTCATGCAAATTTAAATTCTTTCGTAATGTTTATTCCTTTTAAAAAAAATATATAATTCATTGTGTACTGATTGTAAAAAACGTACTTGAGAGGAAACTTACAGTGTTTTGGGTATGCGGGAAGGTAAATAATTCATAGCAGTATTTTTGTACGCGCGCGTACTGTATTTTGTGTTTTGTACACTAATTATTGTATTTTAGCCAATCATTTTATTTGGTGTGCTGTGTTTTGTCCATTAATATGGCTGTATTCATTTGACAAAATGCTTCCAGACACACACACACACACACACACACACACACACACTGGCTACGCGTTGCGTCAGTTTTTTTAAGATTGTCATGGCATGTTGCCCCAATGCAATACGGCAACTGCAACAGGGGTACACTGTTATGGTATACCCCCGGTTAGTGCGTCGCACTTAGGGTAACGCACCTAAGAGTGCCATGAACTTCGGCTAAGTGCGGCTGGTGGTTGAGTAACTCAACTTGAGTTATGTCATGAGATTGACTTGCTGTAGGGGGTGAAGTATTGCGCTTCACGGCAGTGGCCGTTGCCACGAGAGAAGTGTAACGTCATCGACGTTTTTCTTACGCGCGAAGGGCAAGGCGGGCTTGGTGCGACAGTCGAAGCCTCCTCACTGGACACCGACATTTTGCGTCCGAAAGCCCACTAGGAAGTGGAGAATCGTCGACGTGCTCAATAAGTTGAACGCAGCCACAATCCCGGCGCAAACACCCAGCCCTCGTAAGGAAGCTTTGCAGAACAACATGACAGGTAGCACAATGCTCATTGCTCTCGACTTGGTCGATAAATACCACCAGATCTATATATGGAACGAGGATATTCCTCTTACTGCGGTGAGCACGCCAAGCGGGATGATCGGGGTGTGACTAGCGATGCTGTAAGGGCTTTCCAACGCCCCATCAACGCTCAACAGGTTGGTTACCCAATTGTTTCGTCCCCTCCGTGTAATGGGGCGCTGTCCACGACAGTCCCCAGAACACGGCACGCACGCTTGCGCCTTGAGGAAGACTTGGTTCCCGACTTGGAGGGAAGTAGGAAGAGGAGACTTGAGCAGAATGCGGAAGATTTGCAACTGAATTGAA
>JAADXX010000752.1:0-13563 GCA_023338025.1 Phytopythium oedochilum
ATTTAATATCTGAAGTTTTGCGCAAATCTCTGATAGTTTCGGGCAAACATCTTGCAGTTTTGCGCTTATCTCCAGATTTTTTGCGCAAAATCTCCAGTCGTTTTGGGCTATTTCTCTTTGATTTCTGCGCACACGTCTGGAAGATTTGAACAAGTGTGAAAAATCCATACTTTGGTGCAGACGTGTAGTTTCAATTATCTTTAATTTTAATTTGAAACACTTCGTAAAGATCAAAATTATTATGGTTATGTCATTTTTCAAATTTTCAATTGCTATGCTATAGCACGGCTGAAAATTTTGTTGTATTGTAGTTTATGCTTTAACTACAAACGGCTTGTAGCAAAAGGGACACGGCGGAGGGCCCTCTCCAAGCCCGTACGTTGAGTCTCTCTCCTCATGCGTCTCCAAAATCTTGTTGAAGCAAGTGCGGTGCACGTGATGCTCGCAGTTGTCCGACGACACAGATGACCGAATACTCTGCATGCATATTGGACACTGCGGTAGCTTGGGCACGTACTTCGCCCTCTTGCGCTCTGCATCTCGAGCTCATTCTCTGCATCTAGCCTCGAGAAGGCGAGCCGCCTTTAGTCGTGGGTTACGACGCTCTTTGCAGGTACGTCGGCCTTGATGAACGAGTAAGTTTCGCTTGGTCTTGAGTTTAGCTTTGGATTTCTTGCATTTCTGCATTGCAAAAGCGAAACTAGTACTTTTGTCTTGTAGTTTCTCGACAAAAAGGGTGGATCTTCCGTCCA
Organism: Phytopythium oedochilum; assembly: GCA_023338025.1. NCBI lineage: Eukaryota > Oomycota > Peronosporomycetes > Pythiales > Pythiaceae > Phytopythium > Phytopythium oedochilum. Next base: position 753 of record JAADXX010000752.1, read on the forward strand.
TTCATTCCAAAAACGGTGTATTGGCCATCCATTTCAAGACCATATGATCTCACACACCACTGGTCAACGCAGACCCACCACTTTTGTCATTATGTTTCCTTTTTTTGTCTACTGTTTGCTTATTCACACCAGTTTTGGCAAAAATCTCTTTAATTCACATAATTTACTGTACTGTCTGCAGAAAAAGAACATCGTATCAATGTATAGTACAACCAATTCGGGGTGGCAAGTACAGTGGTTTGTGAGATCGTCGTTTTTGGGCCCTTTCATTTTAAAGTGACTGAGATTTGTGTACTATACTTAGTGACTTCGTTCGCGAACGGGTTAACAGATTGGATCGATTGCCGGGGCGGTTTAGCCGGATCGATTCAACCAACGGCGCTACTACTGCCCATGTCGTGACCTCTTGTCGCAGCCATTTATATCGCATTTCCAGGCTACTCAGAAGTCAAGAGTAAATTGCAAATGAAATTTACATGTATACAATCGCTTTCGCAACGTCCCGCGTCTCTAGGACCGTCCATTTATAGTCCATAGACTATTCAAATCATTCTCCCCTTTCAGAACAGGACAGGTCAACTGGCTGGCGCAAGCTCCGCGTCAAGGATGGAGGGCGACAGCCTAGCGCCGCAGCCGCCGCCACCGCTGAGCGAGGCGCGGCAGGATGCTGAGGTCCCACGTCAGACCGGTCGCTGAAGCGCATTGACGAGGCTCTCAAGAGTGACACTGAAGAGCCCGATGTAGCAGCGAAGAACCCAGGCCGCCAGCCGCGCAAACGGGTGTTCCGTACTCTAGTGAAATCACCTCACCTAACGAATGAAGATGCCTCAGACGAGGACCTTCCCAAGAAGAGACAGCGCAAGGTGATGATGACAGCTGCGCCGAAATGTGGCCTCAGGAAGCGCCAGCTGATGAGGGCTGCGTTAGTTCACGACCGCGACGGTTCAGAAGCAGACGGCAATGGCTCGGATATGGGCGCGATGCACGGTCAATACATGGACGCGAGTATGGACTCCGAAGACAACGAAGACGGCAACGAGGCATCAGGTGATGGTCAAGAGCCAAATACGGCACCGCATCGGGCGACGAGGATGCATCGGAGGATGCCGAGGCGTCGGCGAATGGCGACAGTTCATAAGAGGCTGAGGATGCGTCGGGTGATGATGGTTCGTCTGGTGGTCGGCCCAAAAGGGCGGTACCGTTTTACCTTCAACAGTGCGAACGGCTCGCAAGCCGGTCGTTGTCGAGGCGACGGAGGCGATCCACGACAACTGGAGCGAGTGGGCCGGGTACCTGACGAAGTTCGAGGCGTCCACACGGCAAGTACTGGCCGTCAAGACCATGGTGGACTGCAAGATCCGCAACAAGTGTCTCTCTGAGACAGTGGCAGCGCAAGAGGGCCGCCACGTTCCCTTCGTTCCTGAAAATGGCGCATCTACGAGCGATGCTACATTTGTACGTATGGATGGAACAAGCGCTCGCGAAGCACTGGTCAGCGGTCACGCCAGTTCGCTCGCGGTTCCAAATGCCCCTTCCGTTGTGTCGTTCAGCTTACCAAGGAATGCGGGCGATGGCATCTCGAGGTCAAGAACGGGGTTTACCAGCACAACCATGCACTGGAGAAGCGCCACTACAAGACTTACTCGTCCAATCGCGGGATCAAGGGAGAGGGAAACAAGGCCGAAGTTGAAGAGATGGTCAAGCACGGCAGAAAGCGGAGCGCGATCTACCAGTTCCTTCTCAAGCAAGGGGAAAACGTGATTCAGAAGGATGTCAATAACCTGGTGCATGTGCTACAAGCGGTTGGAGAGGATACGGACGACGATGACTCCGCCACCTCGATCCTCGTCAAGGAATTCGCCGATGGACCCGACAACATGGCAACGGTAGACGAGACCGAGGCAGGGGAGACGGGCGTCATCAGATTGTCGTCACGTCAAATGAGGGCGATCTTCTCTCGATTCCCGGAGTTGCTGCTAATCGACTGCACCCACAAGACAAACAGGTATGATCGGGGCCATTTAGAATTCATGTATTGTCCATATATCGTCTAATGTGTTGCTGTTGTTGTCCGGTGCGATCGCAGAGTCAACTACCAGCTCTTCACACTGATGGCAATCGACGAACACGGCCAAGGACAACCCGCGCAACAGTCGTTGTTGAAGCGAAACGCGGACTGGCACATGGCGCGAGCTCTCGACCGTCTGATGCGCGCAAACCCGGGCGCCGTTGACAAGGTCCAAGTTCTGATGGTGGACAAAGATCTCGACGAGATCCGGACCCTGCATGCGTACTTTCCGCGTGCTCGCATTCTGATCTGCGTCTTCCACGTCATCAAGTATCTCAAGTTGATGTCGCGGAAGCCGGAGATGGGGAAGTTGTCCACCGACGACCACAGCGCTGTCGACGCGCTCGTCCACAACATGGTGTACGTCCAATCGGAGGTGATCTACAAGACCGAGTGAGACGCGTTGCGATCCCTGTGCGAGCGCACAAACTCCACAGCGTTTGTCGACTACATGGACAAGAATTGGAACACGTGCACAGACATGTGGGTCACGTACAAGCGCGCCCATCTTCCATACTTTCGAGTTCACACCAACAACCACTTGGAGTCGTGGTTGGCAAGTTCAAGGGGTGCGTGGATGCGCGCATGTCGGTGAAAGAAGCGGCGAAAGAGATGATCGTGTGGCGGTAGTCACACAGCATTAGCTGCTGAGGAAGCGTGTCACGCTGCCTGAACCGAACGGTTTTACCTAGGGGTTTGTATACCCCTAATTAAATGTACGGAACACTCGTTACTTGGTAAAATGGAGACTGAATGGTATTTTGTGTGTCTGTTTCCTACTCTGTACAATAGCCTCGGAATGGGTGGTTCTGGGGCTATGTATCAACTTTGAAGGTAATAAAGATGCACCAAACTCGCTAACCTAATATGCATAAGAAAAGAGATACCTCACGGTAATTCTTGAGGCCGTGTAGACCACCCAACCTCCAGCCGTACTTAGCTGGAGGGAATGCCACCCGTAGGTGCGGGGTCCCTAAGTGCAGTGCACTTACCGGGAGTACCCGTAACCGCGTAACCCCGTTACAGATCGGGTACGACAGCCGACTGCAGAACGAGTACCTGTACAAGCGCGACCGCATCGGCAGCAATACCAATGTAAACTACGATGAGGAGATGAGCGAGGTTTTGCTGTTCACCAATCACCATGTCGCCGGGTACGTGGAGCAGCAGTACGCCATGGCGATGGACAAAGTCGACGAGTTCACGTACGACATCGACGACGCATCCCGGCGCGTCATCGTCAACGGCGCTCACAACAGTCACGAAGTTGACATGCGCCTGGCGATGCTGCTGCTCCTTCACCAACGCGATGAAGCTCCCGTGTCAGCACACGATAGCGTTCCGCCGATGGAAGAACCCACAGGGCCAATGCATCCCGAAGGTCTGCATCGATCCTCGGTACGTTTCCATGTCTGGTCCATGTTAGGTCCATGTTAGGTCCATGTTAGGTCCATGTTAGGTCCATGTCTGCTGTGCATCGAGTTCACGTAGTGACCGACTCGAACACCACAACACCGCATTGCTCACGCGATCTTGTGATGAGGTCGCTGTCACGTTTTGTGAATCCTCCTGAGTAGAATCAGCTAAAGCTTTGAGTAGGTATCCAATACATCAGTCTAAGTCTCTTGGAGGGGTTCCCTCCAGGAGAAGTGGCCAGTCCCACATTAGGGACATGGTCACTAAACTGGTGCAGGCGTCCCTGGAGGAAGCACCGTAATCATGGTTTACGGAGGGCCGGAAGCTCACCTAAATCAGTAAAAGTCAGAATGGCTCTGGAGGAACTGTATCGAAAAAGGCCAGATATTAGGGATTATAGGTTTCCTGGAGGGAAGCCGCAGATCAGTAAAACTTCCGCTTTTGCCGCCTAGGACCGACTCCCTCGAGCGACGCGTGTTCTCCCTCGGCCCCAGAGCCCTCGGACGAACATCGCGTGGAAGTTTTCAAGAGTCAACCCCCTCCTTCAGCCCCCCTTCGACGGTACGTGTAGGTAGCTCCTTGCACGTCTGTTGATTCCATATTCGGGCGTTATCTGGGACAGGCTTTGTGTGTGCCTTCTCCCAGTGTACGTACCCTTCTATATTGCTCAGAATTGGTTTGCCCGAAGGTGTTGGAAGCAAGTGGCTCGCACCTCCAGCTCGCGATCCGCACGGTTTAGCAGAGCTGTGCGCGTAGAGTTGTATCTGCCGTTTGCTCCCTTCAGGAACCCCTGAAGGCGAGCGCTTACATTTTGACGTTTGTGTTGTTTGTTGTTTGCTTTAGGCGACACGCCACCAGGCTCCCTTCAAGCCCCAACACCCCCACACCGTTTAGACCTCCCGATATAGGGCCTCCCAGGTAACACAACGGCCCGAGGTACTTCCCCTAGGGAGACGATACGAGTGATTCGATCCTCGCGCTCTCTCCAGACGTCCGCCACATCATCGCAATCTGGCCATTTGTATTCGTTGACATGATGTAATAGATGGTTAAGCGCTGGAGAGCTTCCGCCGGTGCGACAGCCTCTTCAGTGCAATGCGCTCAGAATCCCTGATCTCGATGACAAGCCAATGACTGCCGCCCAGAAGTACAAGAAAGCGTTGGGGATGATGCAGGCGATATGTGGCGAGCTTGCAGACATCGACGATAACTCTGAGTACCGCGACCGCCTCGCGTTCTTGGTCGATCAGTGGCGTAACCTACGCCAGCGCCAGCGTGTCGCGACAAGGTCTGCGACTGGCCAACACCGAGGCGATTCAAGGCAGGTGTCCGACTCAGACGATTCCGAGGACGAGCAAGCGTGTTCGCCAGAATCAGAGGAGGGGGAGGCCGATGGTGATCAAGTTACCGGCCTTGCTGAAGTGCATCCATCGCAGGCGTCAAGCGCATCGCAGCTGTCGCAGCCACATAGCCTGCACTCTGAAGTGCTCGGTGACGTTCGCATGGTCAGCACCAAGAACGTCGCGTTCGTGAAAGAGACTGGGACACGGAAGAACACGACGACCAAAGCCAGGGGGAAGATGCCAGCAACGATCACAGAAACCACGGGCGACGACGACTTAGTATCAGCACTGCCACATAACCCGATCGTGCGCTTGAACCCTCGAGCTGTTTCGTCTGGTCGGCCGAAGCTCGACAAGAAGCAGCAAACGGAAGAGGAGAAGCAAGGTCACGTACGCTTCAACGCAGCCGAGAAGCACCGTCGCAGCCTCGGTGATATAACGTTGTCCGAGCTCGCAGCCTCCCTTGAGCGCGAGGCTCCAAGTGTACTGGACACTCTCGCGCGGGTCGTCCCAGTGCCTGCCAAGTTCACGGATGCAGCAAAGAAGGCTCCAAAGTACGGGGTCCAGAAAGACCCTGTCCTGAACTCAAACGCCTTCTACTTGCTGCCGAAGACCTCGCTGGAGAAGTGCGCCAATGTGTTGCCGTACAGTAACACCCACGAGACAGCTGTACGGCTTGATCGAAGCCACGGCCGTCTGGACGGCGGTGCAACTACGAAACATGGATCCGACATGGACACCATCCATGGCTCAGATATAAATTCCAAGACTGAGTTCGTGCGCATCGCTGGAGTGGGAACGTTCAGCCGGAACCAGATTCAAGCTATGCTCTGGTTGTCCCACTTGCGCGAAGACTGCGAGCATGACCGTGATTTCCTACAGTGGATGCGCCAGGATGTGGCGAGCGCTGTGTCTGCGAGGTGCAGCCGGCTGTATTATCAACAGCGGACTGGATTGCATCCAAGATCCCGTACGAGAGCATCGCTGGAGTGCAAGGTCGGTGCCAGTACGCGTCACTGTACCGTCTGATGTCACCACGTTGGATGGACAACGCCCTGATCGCTGCGTTCTGCGAGAGACTGTCCACAAAGCACCCAGGGGTCGTGTATGCTGGGGTTGCGGATGGACATTGGGCATCGCGGACGTCCAATCGCCAAGAACTCCCGCATGCAATGAAGGACCAGGCCACACAGCTTCAAGCCCGCCTGCATTCACAGGAGAGGGCCGCTGAAGTCAAGGAGGCTGCTGTTGATGCAGAAGAGAGGATGGACGGAGCTGAGCTTGTACGGTCAACAGGTCAGTTCGCGCGCCCAAGCGATGCAGACACTGCCGATGATGTTGCCGGTGAAGTTGCCAATGGTGTACCAGAGGTGGACGGGCGAGGGGTTGAAGCTGTAGTGCTGATTCCCGTCAACTTCACCAATAACCACTGGTGCTGTATCATCGCAGACATCAAGAACAATCCCATTATGTACTACGACTCGATTAATGGAGCGGGCCGCAAGCGAGGGCTCGACCAGCTCTCGTGGGACCTCTCTAACAGCCTGGACGGCAAATTTGAAGTGGTCAGCGTCAACGTGCCGATCCAGTTCGATGGATACAGCTGCGGGTTGTTCGTCTGTCTCAAGTTCTGGCGGTTCGCCGACAAGGAGATACCTACTAGCGTGTTTTCGACCGGCATCATGGCTCTCCGATACCGACTGATGCACTTCGTCATTTACAACTCTACTATTTAAATATGTGAACACAGCTTTCATTTTGTGGTACTTCAGGTTTTGTGGAACTTCAACTTGTCAATGGCAAGTTTGCAATGATACCTGTTGTCCATGACAACTTGTCATGGACAACAGGTATCATTGCAAACTTCCCGCAGTAACGTAGATTACTTCTGACAAGAAGTAAAATACATAATATATTGCGGATAATCTCTTCAAGGAGAGAGAGAGACAAGCCATCGCTTGCCTACGGTTCTGTTGAACCATCGCCTCAGGTGGCTCTGAAATATAATCTCTTCATGGACCAGACATGGATTGATGCAAGAACGTTACATACTATGGATACATGGGCAATAGCACCCGCCTTTAACTAATCAACCACGGGAATTTAGAGTAGAATACCCAATAAGCAGGTAGACGAAAGGGACTTGTCGCATGAGCGGGACAATACCGTGCTTTGCAGTATTATTTTATCGGAACTGTTGGAGTCCAGGATCCCAAACCCTACCATATACAGTATTATCCCATGATTTATGAACACGATTTTCCCACGTACGAAAATTAAAGTAAAATTCTACCGTCCTCAAAGACCATCACTCCAGAGTAACCACCGCTGTAACCGTGTCAGCCGTGTCAAACTATACTCCGGCCAGAGTTTTGGCCTCGCCTGTCCGTTTCGTCGCGGAAACGCCGGCACGCGCGCCGCTCCGTCCGACGCGCCGTTACACATAGCCCGTGCCTCTCGAGCCCTCCAGATCGTCGCGCTATGTCTGTTAGTCGACCGACGAGCTCTGCCGCATCGCCAACACCAAGGCGGAGTGCGCGTATTGCGGCGCGCCCGTCCTCGGCGCCCCCAAGCATGCGGCCTTCGGGTCCAGGCGGGCGCATGCGCCGCCATTCAGCGAGTGACGCATCTGCAGCACGGGCTGCCGACAAGGAGAAGGTCGAAGATGGCGAACACGATGACGTCGGGAGCGAGAACGAAGTCGACGACAGTGAACACGGTGCAGAGTCGTCGGGTACTGCTGCTGTGCGCAGGGCGAGCCCGCATGGCTCCATCAGCGATGAAGAAGCCTACGATGACGACGGGGACGAAGACAACGCCAGCGACGAGGACCAGAGCCGCCAATCTGGCCGAAGCTCCCGTGGAAGCTCGCGCCGTGGCAGCAGGTGCGCCAGGATTCGGCCGCGACTAACCCAGTTCTTTTACCTGAGGGCAAAGTAGTCGCGGTCGTTCCTCCGGATTCCTTTCACAAGGACTGGGCAGCCTGGCTGGAGTACGAGGCAGAGTACTCTGAGCAGACCTGCCAAGTTATTGCCATTGCGGAGACGATGTCGCGGCAAGAGAGGAACCGGCGCATCTTCGAGACAGCGAAGGGCAAGGAAGGACGGGCAGAACTGCTGCCACAGGCGCAGAGCCCGTACCAGCGCACGTACCGGTGCACGCACGGCTGGCGCCCACACGAGGGTCGAGGTCGAGGGAAGCGGCCGAAGCACCACGTCCGGTTCACTGGATGTCCGTTCCGGTTTGTGGTGCAGTGGGTGCAACGTCAAGACAGCTGGGAGCTGAAGATCAAGTGCGGGACCTTCGTGTACAACCACCCAGTGTCGCCGGAAACGTTCAAGACATACCCACGCGCCCGATGTATCAAGGACCCGCATGTTGGCACGCGCGTCGAAGGAGTGCTGGCGGCTGGCGCGAAGCGTACTCGCGTATACGATTATCTGCTGGATAACGGCCAGAACGTCGTTCAGACCGACGTGGATAACCTCGTGCGCGATTTTGCTGCCAAGATCTACCAGCCGGATGACAACGACGCCACAGCTGTTGTGGTTGCCGAGTTTACGACCGCGCATTCAGAGAACGCCGTCTCCGTGGATGCAACGGAAGCTGGCGAAACTGGAGTGATCTCCATCTCTACGGCGCACATGCGGCAGATGTACTCACGGTTCCCTGAGCTTTTGTTGGTTGACTACAGCCACAAGACGAACCGGTACGCTGTGCTTGGTCTGTACCTGCGTTGTTGCTTCACCAGGATTAACCCAGGATTTGTATACGATTTGACCAGGTACAACTACCAACTGTGCACGTCCATGGTGATGAACGAGTTCGGGAAGGGTTCGCCGGTCCAGCACTCACTGCTCGAAGCCAACAGTGACTGGCACATGGACCGTGCCATTGCGCACTTCGAGCGCGCCAATCAAGACAAGATCAAGCTTCTGCGCGTCATCATGGTCGACAAGGACATGAATGAGATCCGTGTCCTCCAAGCCCATTTCCCGGAGGCACGGGTGCTCATCTGTCACTTCCACATGATCAAGTACTTGAAAGAGATGCGTTCGAAGCCCGAGTTCGGCAAGATCTCCAGCCACGACGCAGAGCAGATCAACGGTGCTGTCCACAAGATGGTGTACGCCAAGGATCCGATCGAGTATTCGCAGCATTTGACGTCTCTGCGCGGCATCTGCCAGCGCATCGGCCACACAAGCTTCCTCGAGTATTTCGAGAGGAACTGGGACTCGTGTCAGGAGATGTGGGTCATGTACCACCGCGAGAAGCTCCCTCACTTCAAGAATCATACGAACAACCGGCTGGAGAGCTTATTCCACAAGATCAAGGCGAGCGTGAACGGCGACAATACCATGGCAGGGTGTATAAAGGCGCTGATTGCTCAAGATCGCCGTGCGGAGCACGAGTACAAGTTCAAGGAGAGGCGCATCGGCAATTTTTTTCGCTCCGGCTACGATGAAGAGGTGGCCACGGTTCTGCGCTTCACGACGCATTTCGTTACGGAACAGATTGCTCCACAGTACGCAGTTGGGGTTGCCAAGGCCGGTGCGTACAGGTTCGAGACGGACCCGCTCGACGCAGATGTTGTTCTCGTCCACGGCAGCCACAAGACCCACCGACTGGCGAAGATCGACTGGGCATGCGACTGCGAGTTCGCGAAGGCAATGCAGTTGCCGTGCCGACACGCGGTTGCGTACAGGAAGCACACGTCCGTGCCTGGTCCGCTGTTCCCAGCGATACGCATTGACGAAAGGTATTTAGTGCGTCGTTTCGTATGATTGCTGATCTGTTACTAATGCTGATATGGGTTGATTGTGTGCGTTGTGCCCTCGATTTGTCCACGCATTGACCATGATTTGCCCATGATTATGAATATGGACCAGTCAAGCTGTTGATCTCACGCGCGTGCGACAGCTGGAGTACCGGCTATTCGACAAGGATTCGTGCGACAGAACCAGTAGAAAGCGTCGCAGCCACGATGAGCGCTTCAAAGAAGCGTGCGAAGTCACACGTTTGATAGCAAGCGAGCTTGCTGATATCGAGGATGAGAAGGAGTTCGCCGCGATGAAGGACTTTATCGTCAGCCAGTGGCGAAACGTGCACCAAGGGAAGAGGACAAGCGGCGGTCAAGACGGCGAAGAGGAGAAGGACGGCGGCGGAGAGGTCGAGCTATCCCAGAGCTCCGTCGCCCACAGTCTCTTCTCTGAGACTGTGGGTGACGTCGAGGTGGTGGCGCCGTCTCGAAATGCGTTCGCAGAGGGTGTGTCGGCGGCGCCAGGGTCGTCGACTTACAAAGCGGCGGCTGAGAACGCTGCCATGAAGCTCGAGCGCTCATCCAGTGGCAAGGAGCGCGCCGCTCCATCGGACATGGACGACGATGAGTATGAAGAATCTGGAGCCGCTGCCGACAACTCAGACGAAGACACGGATGGTCAAGACGCGAGCTCTGGACACTCACGCTTCACGATACGGCTCAATCCGAAGGCACGCAAGGTGGGGCGCCCCCAGAAGAAGAATTCCAAGACTGTGGCGAGCGAGAAAGCTAGTCGCGTCTGGTATTCAGCTAGCGAGAGCGGCAGAACCAAGGCAGGAGAGGTCACCCTGGAGGCGCTGATGGACTCGCTGGACAGTACGCAGCCAGGACTCGGGGAGGCACAGCGCCGTCTGTCTGGCGTTCAAGTCCGGTACTCCACAGCTGTTTCGAAGCGAACCAAGTACAATAAGATGAATAATCCTGTTTTAAACCAAGATTTGTTTTACCTACTCCCGTCCAAGCTTCTTGAGTCGTGTCTGGAGCTGTTCCCGCTGAAGAACACCAGGGACAACGCAGTGTACCTGTCCGGCGACACGCCAAAGGAAGGAGCGCTTGTCGAGGTGGTCCAGATCACTGGAATCGGGTGTTTTTCGCGTGCACAGATCAAAACGTTCAGGCGTGTCGAGTTGTTGAAGGCCGCTGTCCAGTTCGGGCTCGATTTGGTCAAGTGGCTGCACGAGAAGGCATTACCTGCAGTCGAGGCGGAGCGCCAAGATGTAGCCGAGCGCGCAGCACAGCGGGTGATGACCACGTACCCTTATAAGCACATTGATGGGCTCGACGCAGTGACGGAGTACGATTTTGCCATGCTCTACAGAACGACGTCACCAACCTGGTTGAGTGACTTGTTCATTCGAGCTCTGTGCGACCGTCTCGCACACGATCACCCCTCCTGTCGATACGGTGGTATCCTCGAGACGTCGGCGAAGCGTGGTCAGACGCGCAGCATGAAGAAGTCAACCAACAATACGCTTCTCGTCTCACGTGTTGTGGCGGCGGTCAACGAACCGGGTTCTGAGAACACCCTGGTACCTGTTAACTTTGGTGATTATCACTGGTGCGGCATGGTGATCAAGACGAGTTTCAAGCGGATCCTTTGTTACGACCCGCTGAACCAAGGCCTATTGAAGCGCACAGTGGAGTCGTTTGCGTCCAAGTTGGTCAACCTGGGTCTCTCCAGATACACGATCGTCTCGCTGAACACCCCTATCCAGTTTGACGCGTACAGCTGTGGGATCTTCGTGTGCTGACTCGACGCAGATTCGAGCTGTTCGACTATGTAATGAACGGTCGACCGATCCCGCGACACCAGATCCCCATGGCGAAGACCCTTCAAGGCCCTTCTGGGCACCCAGTTACCACACAAGCAGTCGGGAATGAGACGCAGGGAAGTGACAGCGAGATCGAGCCCACACAGAAAGCAGCCATGGACGCAAGTGACCAAGGCGAGGAGGCCCAGCGCGATACCGACCGCAACGACCAAGACGAGGAGGCCCAGCGCGATACCGATGACAACAACCGAGACGAGAACAGCTCAGGCGAGGTGATCTAGGATGATCACTAGTGAAGCGGTAGCTTCAGCACAAGGTGACGACTGACAGGAAACTTAGTCGATAGAATGCATTGAAATGGTTGATCACACGGGTGCGCGCCTTCGAATGTCGGTGTGGTTTCACCCGTGACTCGTTTTTTTGTATGCAATTACTCGCAGCAACTTGGGCATTTCCACGAACTGCACAATCCTGGACGAATCCTGGTCCGATCCTGATGGTCAGGATCATACGAACCACTTCAACTATAACCCAAAGTAACCGCCAAGGTTCATATCTTTCAGTATCTTTCTCGTCCTCGACTAATCTTCTCCACCTGCTGAACGATTTGGACGGGATTTCAAAATCTTGGATTAATCCTACACGTTACCAGTACTTTTTTAGTATTTTGATGTCCCGTCTGTGTAAATAATCGTGGGCTCCAACAGCGGCCTTATTTTATTACCGTAGCATGTTTCGATATACCACATATGGGAATTTTAGCTGGGAGTGGCGCGCTCCAAGCGTTTATTTTAGAGTTCACTACTGTAAGATCTCGACGGTTTCGAAACAAATTGACAAAATCCCCCTGTTGTGAGAAATGTGGTGTCAATTACACACACAAATGAAATGGCTACGATATCATTCGCGCAACTATGTGCTCGCGCAACTCAAGTCCGAGGCTTCCCACGAAAGATGGAATGAATCGAAACGATACGAGCGCTAGCAGGCAGCTTGTCAATGGGCTCACCCAGACAGAGGCAACTATCCCAGAAGAAAGTGCTCCTACTGTAGTCGCTGCACATTCCAGTTCATACTCCCCGGGATAAACTGCAGTCAAAACGTGTGGTTGGTCGATATGGCCGTGAGCAACACAGTGTGTTGAAGACACAGGTGACCAACGATCCACGTACTCAACCGCCTCGGAAACGCAATCTCACTCCATTGCTAAAGGCTACTGATGTGGAATCGAGAGTCTCTCGCATTGAAGATACACTTTATTTCGTTTGGTCAGGAGACCCCGCGCGCCGATGTAGTCGCACTCATGCACTATCGTATCGACACTAGACGGTCTACGATAACCAAAAACCGCAACAAGTCCACCAATTCGGGTGCCTTCACAGACAGTCACACA
>JAADXX010000753.1:0-13553 GCA_023338025.1 Phytopythium oedochilum
CTGTGGCGCGTTCTTCAGACCGAACGGCATGCGGTTCCACTCGTAGAGCCCGAACGGTGTGATGAACGCGGAGATCGCTCGTGCGCGCTTCGTCATGAACACCACCCAGAAGCCGCTCGCCATGTCCAAGGAGCAGAACCATAGGGCTTTGTCCAAGTCCTCGATGAGGTCGTTGATCAGCGGCATTGGGTACACCATCAACCTGGTGAGATCATTGACGACCCGGTAGTCGATGCACAACCGGATGTCGACACCGTTCTTCTTGATGATGACGACGATTGGCGATGCCCAAGGTGACGTGGATACCTGGATGATGCCCGCGCGGAGAAGACCCTTTAGCAGCGCGGCCACCTTCTCTCGGAACTGCGGCGCGACCTTGCGACATCTCTGGGCTACTGGCTTCGCGTCGCCCACATCGATGTCACAGATGGCGCCCATCGCGGCTGGCGGCAAAGTGTTGCCCTTGCCAATCAGGAGATGGCGGTGCTTCCAGATGACCTGGCGCAACTGGTCAATCTCTTCCGGCGTATTGATCGACGGATTACCCGCCTGGATGTCTTCCATCCAGACTTCTTCTGTCGCTTCTTCAACTTCTGCCAGTACCGCCAGGTGCGACTCCACATCTTCCGCCTCGGTGTCGCCCCCTTGGTGGCTCCATCGGTTGGTCGCGTCTCCTGCGACCTCGACCTGATCGGTCGTCCTCCCCCTGTCGGGGACCTCTCCTTCTGGCGCCTCCACGTTGGTCGCGTCGATCGTGGGATGGCCAGCGTTCTCCCCGGGTTCCTCGTCGGAACTCACGAGCTGTGCCGCGTCTTCCTCAAGTTCGTCTGCCGTCTCCAGCTTCAGTATTCGGACTGGTTCTTCCACGATCGTCTTCAGCCGCGCGGGGTCGCCGGCCTTCTTCGTCGCGACTGGGTGTTCGACCTTCACCCGAGCCGTGCCGACCTTCTTGGGTCGCGCGAGGATGGCCTTGGGCGTCGGGTATGCTGGTCGTTCCACCATTGGTCCGTGCTCTGGTTCGGCTTCTTCCTCATCGCGAGCACCCTCCTCCCCTGTCGCTTGGTAGGCGAGGTTCTGCCATTCGGCATACCGGCGGGATCCAACCGTCACGTACCCCGGAATGCGGGGCACGTGTCCCTCGGCTAGCCAAATGCCTAGCTGCTCCAAGCGATCAAGATTCAGCTCGCGATCGGAGGTGTTGACAATGCGCAGGTGAGCTGCGGTGCCCCTCCCATTGACGAACGTCGGTACCCATCGCTCACCACGTCTGATCCACAGCTTGCGCTGATTGTCGGGCTTCTTGTGAAGTGGGAAATCGACGAAGCCTCCCAGTCGGATCGACGTCCAGCGGTCGGCGGTATCCATCCATTCCTGCTCGTCGAAGGTCTGCCTGCGGCCGTCCAGCCTCAACCGGATTTCATCCGGGAGGCACAGCGACCCGTCCGCCAAGTCGAGACGCACGCCGGCTGGGACCATTAAGTCCACCCCGAGAATCGCGTTCTGCCCGGAGAGCGCGCCGACCCAGACGTCGAAGAAGTACACAAGCGTCCCTGCCAGCGTGATCTTCACCCTCGTCTTGCCGTCCATCATGTACGTCCCTTCCCCAATGCCCACGCACGCTTGCCTGGTGCTCTCGTCGATGTGGCAGCCTACCTCACGAGCAAAGGTGGTGTCCAAGATGGACACCTCGGCGCCGGTATCGAAGAGCATCATGGCCTTCGCGATGTTGATCTTCCCGCTGACCTTGGCTTGTTTGAATCACTTGTCAGGCGTGTGGCGCTTCCAGTAGCCTCGGGACTCTCCATGGAGCAGTTCCAGGGCCATGACAACGGGAGATCGCTGGTACTCGTCTGCAAGACGCAGGCTTGACACAGCGGCAACGCGATCTTCGGACGGTACGTATGTATTATCACCAGGGGTAGTTAACATGGAGCTAACCACCGCCTGTGACAGCTTATCGATGAATGCGTAGATGCAAACTTCGGATCGCTCGGCTCGTGCCAGATTCCAACCTGGCGAACGATCTAGTTTTTTAGCATCTTCTCCGCACCTTGCGGGAGGATGCCGGCGTGGATAGTCGGGCCATACCACTGGCGGATGACGTTGAAGAACTCCTCCATCGGGGACTGGCCAACCTCGTGCACCTCGCCACACCCTCGGCAGACGAAGAGACAGCGCTCGGTTGGGTGGCCTTGCTTGCCGCACTTCTGGCAGACCAAGCGCTTCCAGCAGCCGAGGTCACCGTGGCGACGAGATCCACAGTGCGAGCAGCGCACTTGAGGCTGCGCTGGGTAGCCATCCGAGGTCCAGCGAGGGCGGTCGTTCGGCTTGGACAGGTTGAAGTTGCGGTTACCGAAGCTCGTCCCCGGTGGCGCACGCTCATGTCCGCCGCCATGGTCGCGCGTCCGACCTTCAATTCGGTCGCTGGTGCGGTCACCTGGTGACGCCGCGCTTGCACGAGGAGCTTCAGCAGCGGCTGCGTATACCTTGCGGAGGTCGCCTTCGTCCTCCGAGCTGGCGTAGTTGCCGAGCTCCGATTCTGGATCCTCAACAGCGGGTGCACGAAGGACGTGAACTGCGCGCGTGGGCGCTGCGGCCGCCGCAGTCTTCTGCCGGAACTTCGACGATCCAAGTGCAGGCTTCGATTCGCTGGCTTGGGCCCTTTGGCGGGCTCGCAACATCGTTTCCATAGCGTCGGCGTCAGGGATCGTCAACAGCGCGAGCTGCTTGGCGAGATCGCGTTCTTCCTCCCTGGATGAAGCGCCAAGAGTGAGGATGAAGTGTTCCGCGTGCCCGCGGCGAGCGACCGCTGGGCCGTCGTTGACGCACAGCTGAGCGCGCATCCCGGCCACATTGAGGCGGTACAAGTACTCCAGCGGCGTCTCGTCGGATTTTTTGGAGGCGTGATAGTACTGCCCAGCGACCGAGACACCGCGGCCACAGTACTGCACTTGGAATTATTCCGAGAGGTCAGCCCAGTGCGCTCGGGTCGATCGGCTCAGCTGACGGTGCCAGTTGCGGGCTGCCCCCGTGAGGAGGTCACCCGAACGAGGCACATTTCCTCTTCCGTTGCTTGGTCGCGACGGAAGGCAGACTTGACCTTGCTGAACCACCCCCGGGCCCGATCCTCGTCGACGTCCTTCCCTGAAAACTCCTTCAGGTCCGACATCGCGGACATGCGGATGCGCGGCATCGCTCTGGAACCGGATGGGGCGCCGACTGCCGGAGTGGCCACCGCCACGGAGCGCGGCAGCGGGCTCGCGAGGTCGTCCGGGTCGTAGTCTTCATCTGCCACCGACTCCTTGTCTACGTTGGGTATCTCCCAGGCCAACAGGCCCGAGTCTATACGACGCGGCCGAGCACCAGTCCCAAAAGCGAGACCCCGAAGGTCGACCGCTGTCGGGTCTACTGCGTTCGCACTGCCTGTTGCCGGCGCCCGCGTGCTCCTCGGTGTGGCTGGCTTCCTCCCTCGACCCCCTCCCGGGGCCCGAGTTTGTCCGCTTGGGCGAGCGGCCTGGCGCAGCTGCGAGGACAGAGTGACCCCCGCTGTGGCAACCGTCGCGGCAGTGGCCGTCGCTTGTGGCTGTCGAGCGCTGAGCATACTAGCTACTCCTGGGCCCAGCGTCATCCGGTGCGGCTCAACCGAGCTCCCCGAGCTTCCTTCGGATGCCGCCGACAGATAGTGCGAGGAGTGCGACCGACCGGAGGTGTTCGTATCGGCGGGGAGTGACTTGGATCCCACCACTGTCGACAACCACCCGAAGGCCACTTCCAGTGTCCCGCCGATTGCTGCCAGTGGAAACTGGAACAGCGCGTGAGCGTCAAAGTCGCCGGCGACAAAGCCAGCGTCCCGTAGCATTTGGAGGAGCTCAGAAGCAGCTTCCAACTTGCTGGACCATGGCGCGAGGGAGAGGATCGGCCCGTCAGATCACCAAGCAGCCTCAGCTTCATCGAGCTAAGGACTGAATCGCTCTGGAGGAGATCGAAAAGCTCACCCCTGGCGAACGCACGTGCAAGCTCGCCCGGCGGTATCGACAGCGACTCCCCGGGTTCCAGTGCCCGCGCGTCTTCGACGTCGGCTTCGTCCGGCGCCTTGAGCTTCTTTCGCACCACCTTGTTCTTCGTGGCCTTCGGCACCCCGCGCGCTTCCTCCTTGAGCGCTGTCGAAGATCCCTTGCGAGCCTCGGGTTGTCCGGTCGTACCCGTGCGAGGTGGTGGTCGATCCGTTTTTACCCGTTCAGTCACCACCGAGTGAGCTCCGACTGACGTCGAGGCCCATGTCGGGGGATGCGGGCTTCATTTCCAGCTCCGCTTCGTCCTTGATCGCAGCCGCCCCTTTGCTTGACTGCTCTTCTTCTGGCGCATACGCCGACGCGTAGATCGTCGTCGGCGCGCCATAGGCCGGTCTCTCGTCGGCCGGCGTGGTAGCAGCGGCATAGGCCGCGCTGGAGGACTCCAGCTCCATCTTGATCTGCACTTCGTCCTCACTGTCGTGAGATCCGGGCATGCGCACCATTGTGGTATAGCGCCTCCAGGAAAACCCTGGGTCGCTCACACACGCGCCCGACGCCGACTACGGAGGGGTTACTCCGATGCAGCTTGACTTGTCGCGTTGTGTACCCGTCGGCGGGTATTGATCTCAGTCGGCAGTGCTTCTGCGCAGACGAGGTGGAGTGCGGAGGTGGTCGTGGCGTGAATGGACCCTCACCCACGACCTCGCAGAAACAACCGAAGCGGTTACCCGATGTAACTGTGGTTGGCCCGTATGGACGGGGCTTGCCAATGCCTTGTCTTGAAAAACGCTCCCTCGAGCGTGCGAGTGGCGTGAGTCGGAGAAGGTCCGGAGAGGCGAAGACTTGTGCTCTATTAGGAAAATTCCCGACTGCCTCGACACGTGTCAGGTACCTTCCTGAGTCCTACGATGTCCTACCTTACACTCATCACCCGACCCACCCGGCCAGCTGCCTCCGGCACCCGCGCTGGCTCTATCAGCTAGGGTTTGTTTTGCGCTGCTATAGTCTTGTCGTTTTGCCGTAGCTCAAGTGTTGTGGGCCCTCTGTGGTGGGCCGCGTAATCCGCCGGTCAGGTTTCCCAATCTTTGTCGATCCGCCGATCATGATCTGCCGATCTGGAGATTTCCCGATCTGACGATCTGGTGATCACGATTTGCCGATCTGGTCATCCCGGTCTGTTGATCTGGCGATCACGATCTGCTGGTCTGGCAATCTCGATCTGCTGCGTAATCTGCCGATCTGGCGATCTCCCGATCTGATGATCTGGTGATCACGATTTGCCGATCTGGCCATTGATCCGGAGATCGCGATCTGCCGGTCTGTCGATCCCGTTCTGCCGATCCGGCGATCGCGACCTGCCGATCTACTGATTGGCCGATCGCGAAGTTCGTTGGCGCTGGCCATTCGCTGATTACCCTGACCTTCTCGGGGTCAAGACGCACACCATTGCGTCCAATGATACACCCAAGCACGGGTATCTCGGGTGCACCGAAGATGCACTTCTTCAAGTTCGCATACAGCTTGTGCTGTCGCATCAGCACCAGCAGTCGTCGTAGATGCTCCTTGTGCATCTCGGCATCGCTCTTTCCATCCACAGCCCGGCTGTAAATGTACATGTCGAAATAACTCGGCGCGAACTCGCGCACCGAGCGCAACAAATGCGTGACGCATCTGTTGAACGTCGCCGGGGCGTTCTTGAGCCCCTGCGGCATCACCAGCGATTCCCAGAGCATGCCGCTTGGCGTGCTCACGGCCGTGAGCGGGATATCTCGCTCACGCATGAGGATTTGATAGAATCCGTCGCGCAAGTCGAGAGTACTGAAGATCGTACTCCCGCTCATCGAGTCGATGATGACGTCCTTCCGCGGTATCGGCGTCTGCGCCGGTACCGTCGCATCGTTCAGCTTGTTGTACGCATGAACGATGCGCCAGCCGCCCTGCGCCTTCTTGACGCAGAAGGTGGGTGCGCTGTGAGGCGAGGTTGACTCGCGCACCTGCCCGGCCTTGCTACGAGCTTCGAAAAACTCGTCGATCGCCTTGGCCTGTTCACGCGGCAGTGGCCACTGCCGCGTTACATAGTACTTCATGCCCAGCACGAGATCGATCTCGTGCTGTGTCCCTTTGTCGTGCGGGAGCTCCGCAGGCACTTCGTCCGGGAATACATCCGTGTATTCCCGCAACACGTCGTAGAATGGACTCGCTTTGAGGGAGTCCCAGCCCTGTTCCTCAAAGCGCTCCCGCTTTGTCTTCGCACTGAGAGCGCTCTCGCTCTCGTGCTCGTCTTCAACGAGGAGCTGGTGTAGCTCCTCGACTTTCTGGCTCATGTCGATCATCGTCTCTTCTGTCGAGACGATGCACACTTGCTCGAGAGCGCCTTCACGCAGCCCTCTCGAAAACTTCTTCCAGCTCATAGCTGGCAAGGCTATCAGCTCCGAGGCGGTCCTCGGAGGCTCTTCCACGTCAATGACACTGCACTCGACTCCAGTGCAGGTCTGTAACAGGGCGCGGATCGCCCTGACTTCGCGCTTGTGATCGCGAGGCGGCTGCCCTGAGCCGGCTCGATCTGCGCGGATCTCTGATCCATCTCCCTTCTCAAGCCCAGCTTGAGACGCTCCCGGAGCGAAGGTGTCAGCCCGGCTGACACCATCAGGGAGGTTATCCTTGTTCTTCGGCGCCCAGCGCCGGCTCGCGGCTCCCTGAGCCGCGGGAATCTTGCTCGAGACGCGTGCATCGTCTCGAGTCACACTCGCATCTCGTTGGCGCGCGAGGGTGACAGGGCTCGCGCTCTCTGTCACCTCGACACGGCAGACGTCTGCATCAGGCGATGCAGCCGGAGTGCTGACGGGGCCATCGCTCTCCGTCGCGCTCAGACTCATCGTGAATGCGTGGTCGCGTTCACCGCCAAACGAGATGATTGACTGGGTGCGCCAGTCAATCGAGGGGGCGTGGCGCTGCAGCCACGGCATCCCCAAAATCATGTCGTACTTGTCGTCCAGGTCGAGGACGACAAGATCTTCCCGGAAGATCTTCTTCTTGTAGCGGAAGCGCGCCGACATGATGCGTTTGCGCACCTTCACACTGACCCCAGTGGCCAGTCGAACCACCAGCTCACTCCGCGGAGTGTGCTTCTCTTCAAATCGCAGCTTCGCCAAGCTGCCGCGACGAACAAAGTTATTCGTCGCCCCAGAATCCACCATCGCTCTGAGGGCCTGCCCCTCAGAGAAGACCTCGAGGACAATCAGCTTTGCTGGTTCGTCCTCTCTATCACGGTGGGAGCCACTCCCATCGGGGGCAGCGGTGGCCACGTGGCCGACATCGGCCTGTGACACCGCTCTACCAGTAGGGCGCCCCGCCCCTACTGGTTCCCATCGTTTTTTGGCTTGTTATGCTGACGGAATCCGTCGGCACGACGGTCGCGCGGGGCAGCGCGCGACGACCCGCGCCTGCACTCGCAGGCATAGTGCCCCAAGGCGCCGCAAGTGAAGCACTTGCGCTCGTGCTTCATCTGACGCTGCGGCGGCCGCGAGTGCGGCGCTGCGGTCGCCATGGAGAGATCCATCGGCTCTGCGTCATCGGCTCGAGCCCGATGACGTCTGTTCTGCGCTCCAGAATACGCCTCAGCTTGCTGCAAGATGAAGTCTTCAGCGAAAGCGATATCGATCACCTCGCTCAACGTCTTCGGGTAAACCCGGAAGAGGTGAGACTTGACTTGACCGTCAACGAGACCTTTCATAAAGGTCACGACCTTCGTTGACTCCGTGAGCGACTCGCTTACGACGGCGGACGCTAGATAGCGAGCTTGCTCAGCGTAAGCATGGACATCCAGCTTACCCTGCTTCAGTTCGAGGAACTGAGCGCGCGCGGAACTCGCTCTGCGCCGGCTCGAACGCCGCGCGCAGTTCGTTTTTGAACTCGGCGTACGTTGGGAAGCACGCAGGCTCTGCGAACCTGCGACCGTACGCCCAGCGCCGCGCGCTGCCGCCTAGGAAGCTCATCGCGTACATGATTTGCACCGGCGGATCCGAGATCCGCCGCAGCGTGATCGAGTCTTCGAGTTCAACGAACCACCGGAGTAGTGGTTCGTCCTTCCGTCCGTGGTACGGAGGAACAGACAACTTCAGCGACGCGCCTCGTGCGGCGTCGCCAGCAGGAGCCATGCGCTTCTGCTGCGCTTGCTCGAGTTCATTCAGCATGAACCCGCGGATCGCAGCCAGGTGCTGATCCTGCGTCTGCGACCGCAACATCGTTGCGACCGAGGCTTTGCCGATGATCACCGCCAATCGTTGGAACGCGGACCATTCCGCGTCCGAGAGGTGGGGACACGCCTCTCGCGTGATCGTGTGGGTACCGGTGGACGCGGCCGCATTCATTGGCAGGTTCTCCCCCGCGCGCTCGTCCATGACGAGAGCGAGTAGTCGGTCGTGTGGACGGACTACAAAGTGCTACCAGGTGTAACTGGGCTAGCGAGTTACGTAGCTCACACACGCGCTGTGAGGAAGCGGTGAGTTTGTCTTGACTTCAGTATGGACTGTACGCTCTCGTACAGTCCCAATACTAAGTATAGAGAAGACCCAAACTTGTCTGTGGTAAAATGAGAACTGAATTGACTGTTCAGGCGCCCGACGGGCGCCTTGGTTTCTAACCTCTGCTATCCTATATATGCATTGTGGCGGGTCCACACGGGTGGACGTGAGAACCTCACGTGAAAAGGAGAGAGCTGATTGATAGAAAGTGACGACTTTCTACCAATAAAAGAGAAGAGCTGGCGCGGACCATCCAATCGCAGGATGTCCGGAAATAAACAAGGATAGAGTGTGCCACACTACCCTTAAGCTAGGAACCGACCGAATACAGTGTGTCCACACTATATCCGCCGACACAGTACCAGGTACCATATCGCATACCGTACGTTCGGTACGGTACCGTGTAACCCTGTTACAGAACGAGCTGTATAGTGTCATCGCACTATGTATTGTCATCGTACCTTACTTGGAGGAATCAGCATGCGGCAGCGGTCAAAGAGCCGAGCCGCTGCGAGGCACCATCCTTGGCGTTTAGCCGGGCGAGTCGGCGCATCGATCGCTGCAGCCACCTCGCGGTCGTTCGTGACGACGTCGAGAGCGCCGGCGATGGGCGAGTGCGTCCACTTGACGCGATTGCCGTTGTCGCCGCTCTCGACGTCCTCGTCGGAGGATTGGTCCGCGGCGTCCGCATCGACGAGCGGGACGTCGACGCTCGCACCCTCCTGCAGCCACGCCTCATGCAGATCGGGCTGAACGTGCTCCTCGTCCATGGCTGTGTGGTGGAGCGCGCGTTCCGAATTTAATCGGACGCAGCGACGCCACGACGTTGCCCGACGCTGGCTACGGAGGGGTTACCCCGATGCGTAGTGCAGAGCAGCTTGACCTTGGTTCACGTTGTGTACCCGCCAGCGGGCACGGTTGCGATCAGCGAGGGTCAGGCCGACGTCCAGGGAGACGGAGCTTGAGAACCGGAGGAAGAGTAGGGGAGGGATGACCACCCGCGGCTGCTCTTCGCTGACGGTGGTCGGTGAGGTCGGTGAACTCCCGCGAGACTAAGTCGATCGCAGCGAGTCACCTAACTGGGTGCGGCTTGACACGCTGACCCCAGTGTAAAGGGAGAAGGGGGTAATCCGGGACGATCGCGAGGTCGCACCCGGCCAAAGATGTGGGAAGCCAACGGCGCGTAGCCCTTCCCGATGACTTGACACCGGACGACATGGTGTTGGGGACTTGAGGGGGGTGAACAACTCACAGGGGCCCGGCCAAGTCGAAACCGGGCTTCCTGCCGCCTTGCCGCGTGGCCAAAGACGAGAAAATCCACTTGAGCGGAAGACGGTAAATTGAGAAGTTAAACCTACACTGACTATGGAGTTCTTCCTGCGGTCCTTTGCGTGTCTACGTATTACCTGGTTTCTGGTCAGAGCGTTCGCGGAACGTGCTTGGACGAATCTGGTGGCTGGGACGCTTACGAGGTCTGCTGGTGGTGACTGGTTCGATGATTGCGCAACTGGTAGAGTCATGGTCGGGAATGATGGCGATGATTGCGTGATCTGCGATCGCGAACCAGGTCGGTGATCGTCTGATCCGGTCTGATCCGCGACTGGGTGATCCCGCGACTGGCTGATTCCGCGACCGGCCGATTCTGGAGTGGTCCACACACACGTCTGATCCTGCGTGGTCCACACTGGGCTGGGACATGCTGATGACTGAGTGATGGTCGACAACTGGTGTAGCAGCGCTGCGAAACGTGGGATCGTTCCCACTAAGAGAGGAGTGAGGCGATTTCTTCGCCGCGCTCCACCACAGCTGCGCGCGGGAGATCGTCTATCGGGGCTTGCTCTCTCGGTGCTTTTGACTTGTGGTGAGGAGAAAAGAATGTTCCAGTACAGTGCGATACGGGTAATTTTGTGTACGGGGGACTGTACCTGTGATAGAGATGGATGCGCTCACCGACAGACCCCCCTAAACCTGACGGTGGAAGCGAAAGTTTAGAAAGGGCCTCATGCCCTGTCTAAGACGGACACAAATAAATGACACTCAAGGTTTTTAGGTTTTGATCACATAGAGCGATTTCAGCCAATTAAATGGAGGGCGTGCTTGCCGCCTCGAATTGCCGTCAACCAGTCGCGATTTGCATCCATGGCCGCACCTGACGACGGCTTCGTCGCTCGCATGCTGACGTGGGGCCTCGTGCCCGACGTCGACGACGCGATAGACAGTCCGCCGGCGACGACGCCGAGAGCGACGGTGGAGACGGCACCAACGTGGTATTGACGTTCCCAGACGCGAAGTCGAGGAGGAATGACTATACGAACGCGATGAAGGTGCGTGTGCTTGATGGCTTGCTCAATGGAATAAGCATCACCGCCATTGCTGCATTCTACAGCATCAAAAGCCGAACAGCTATATATAAGTGGAAAGAAAACGAAGCGAAGATCAGAGCAGCCTGTGCCAAAAAGAAGAGCTTGAAGAGCACTGTAGGAGGGCAGGGAAGGCACACTGTATTTCCATACTCTGACGATTTGGTTCAGTGGATAAAGCAAATGCGGCGCGACGGCTTCCCCCTCAAGACCGTCCACTGCGTTGCGTTTGTGAAGGAGGAGTATCAAGCGTGAGCCGCCACGTACCTCGCTACGCGTGAAGAGGCCAGTTTGGGTCGGCTGGTGCGACGAGTGGTGAAGCGCCACGGATTTTCCTTTCGCCCGCCGACCAAGACCGTCCTATCGACAGACGAACTTCTGGACGAGCAGCGTCGATTCGCCAGCAAGGAGGGTGCGCAAGTCTCGGCGGTCTACGGTCGTGCGTGCATCTATAACGCCGACGAGACAGCCGTCTACTACGACGAAGACCCCGGCGTCATCCTGGCCGAGCGCGACAGATCGAAGTCGGCCAAGGTTCGAGGGTGCCAGCGGTCGGAGCGAGCTAGCGTGCTGCTAACGGTATCGGCAACCGGTCGCAAGCTCCGACCGCTCGTCATTTTTCGAGGGGAGCGCGGAGGCACCGTGCAGGCGGAGGTGGCGGGCTACTCCGACCGCATCGTGGCGACCGTCCAAAGTAACGGCTGGATGGACGCCACGGTGTGGTCGGAGGAGTTCATCGACGGTGTGTGGGCCGACTTCGTCAGCAGCGAGATGCCCGACCCGCTCGCCATTTACGTCGACAACCTGAAGTGCCACGTGTCCGAGTCATCAGAGGAGGCGTTCGCGAGGTGGGGGACGGAGTTCGTGGCCCTCCCCAAAAACACGACGGCGATCCTTCAGCCGCTGGATATCGGCGTGATGGGTCCGTTCAAGAAGAAGCTACGCGCGATTGCCCTCGAGTTCGAGTTGACCATGGTAATCGAAAGATACGGGCTACCACTGCGAGAGAGGCTGCTTGCTCTCATGAAGATGCCAGCGTCAGAGAAGCGCAAGATGGTAGTTGATCGCATAGTGAGAGCATGGGATGCTGTAGACGAACACTGCATTAAGCGTGCATGGGGAAAATCTGGTCTCTAATAGACGTGCAAATGCTTGTGGAGGGGACGTCAGTGTGTGCACCCACTGCCCTTGGAACCCCGGCACCAAGGTTTCGCCTGTCAAGGCAACTTAACTTTCCACGCTTGCTGAGGGACTCGAACTCTCGCCGTTTGTGCAAAAATGTAGTGTCTTGCCAATTCGGCCAGAACGACTAGTATTTAAGCGACTGAACTAAATTTTAAAAATGGCACCATCTGACGTTCGGATTGGCCAAAATTGTTGAGTGACATACATTTGTGTCACGAAGGATGGCATACAGATAAAACAACTGGCGTCACATCTTTGTGTCCAAATCTGTACTTCTACTTCTTTGTCGACTGAATCGCAAGGTTATAAGTGGGGTTCTACTGTGAGCAAATGCCACTGAAATAGTACTTCATCTACTTCTTTCGTTATTACTTCTGATAAAGAGGCGGATTTACGCCGCGTGTCAAGCAGGAGAGAAGCGAGAGCCACAGAACAATCGTCCCAGAAGAAGAACAGGAAGGAGCGAAGCCCGCTGTCTCTCTAGCATGCGCTGCTGGTACCAAGTGCGCACGCTTGACGCGTCCGTTGTCGCGGAGACCTGCTATGTTTGCAAGCGCGGTGTACACCACGTCTGCAGCAATGAGCTGTATGAAGGAGACTTGAAAACGAAGCGGGGCTTTCACGAGTCTCATTACAAGGAAGAAGTGACTGCGCTGTCCCGTTGCTGGATGACTCACCAAGAGGACTGGGTGGAGGTGGCCATCGACAAGGGCTCAACCGAAACTCGAGCGGCTTTTACGAAGGCAATGTGTTTCCGGCGAGGTGGCGCCCTGTGCTGGAACGTAGTCGAGTTTCACAAACTTGACATTCTCCGATGGTTCAAGGAGGTTGGCGAGCCTCAGTTTCCGACTGTAGCATTGATTGCTCGGATCTGGCTGGGCAAGGTTTCATCGTCAGCCTTTCAAGAGCATGTAATCTCTACTGGGGGGGGGGGCTGGTGATGTCGGCAACTCGCACGCAAACCGACAACGACAGAGCTGATAAGCAACTGCTGCTGTCTAAGAACAAGACAGAGATCCAAGTCTACACCTTTACACGATGGAAATCACATTCTGCTCAATGAAAATCAAATTTTGCGCACTCAAAAGCAAAAACCTTTTACTTCCAATACATTTTTAAAAAGAGGTACCTGCGAAAAAAATGGAGTTGTTTTACGCTCCAACAGGCATGTCCTGGAGGTCAAGCGCCATTTGGTGAAAGCAAAGCGAATGGCAAAACGAACGCGAGCAGATATCGGCGGTGACGGCTTCTTCGAGGAAGATGTCAGCAGCCATGCTCAAGTACTGCGCGCGATGCTCGGTGGCTGTGACACCTGGAGGGACACGCAAAAAAGCTGGGCGTTGGCGCGCTAGAAAGCGCTTCACGTGCGCCTTGTACGCCGAAAAGACGTTTTCGATAGGGTTGAGCATGGGAGAGTAGGGACCAAGACGCATGAGCATGGCCTCTCTGAACTCCTCCTCCTCGAACACGTC
>JAADXX010000754.1:0-13533 GCA_023338025.1 Phytopythium oedochilum
GCGCGCAGCTGCGTAGATTGGAGAAGCTGTGATTCATATTTGCGATTCAGTGGGGCTATCAACCGTTGATATTATGCTTGCTTAAGATTCGTTTCCCCACGGATTGCCATCGATTCGTTATACACCAGCGCCGTTGGCCTCGAGATGAGCGACGCGCACGTGCAGACCGTCCTTGATCGGAAGACTGAGGGGCTACATCTCGACCACCGAGAGCTTCAAGCCTACGCACGAGCGCGGTCTGCTCCGAAGGAGAAGAACTGGTAGGCGGATCTTTGGCGAAACCTTCGGGTTTGTACTCCGTGGCATCAGGGCTCCAGAGATCTTTTGCGCCGACCCATCGTGTAAGACGCCAACCCCACGCACGTGTCCTTGGGTACGAAAGTACCATCCGAGAGCGTCACGTCCTTGAGCGCGACTCGTCGGTTGAAGGCGAAAACGGGGTACAGGCGCAAGGTCTCGCGGAGCGCCGCCTCCAAGTAGGTGAGGCCTTGGAGCTCGTCCAACAAAATGACTGTCAAGGCCCCGCTCTTGCTGGAGACGAGACCAGGGAGCTTTCTAACGATCTCCGCGCGCACTTTCGCTTCAGCGTCCGGGTTTGTCGACATACAATAGAGGAACCAGCACATGGTCTCAGCTCTAGTGTCGCGCGCAACGACGATCATAGTCAGCACAAAGTCTCTCAGCACCTTGGCGTCAATCGTGTGTTCGCTCTCGGATGCGAGCTCGCCCACACAGTGCTCGATGAATTGCGATACCGCCGTTCTGCACTCGTCAGTGTTCTGGTCACTCTCGTCGCTATTTGGACTTTCTTGGCGGCGCTGGTGCTGCTCTATTGTCTGGGCAACGATAGTCACGACATTCTCGTCCACAACCTTGACGGAAGCGCGAAGATCTCGTTCGGACCCGACGTTCAGCAGACGCATCAACTTCCACAAGAGCGTCGGCATCCTCGAGCGCTCGGAGATGGCAGCCGCACTAGCGTCTAGCGATTCCTCGAACGCATGCACTTGGTTGGTGCCGAGCACGCTAAGTTTCAGCCCGAAACCGAAATCGGCGAACACCTCCCTCGTGAGTTGGGACATCGTGCACAACATATCAAACGGCTCTCCGGTGTCGACCTGCCGGTCGAGAACCTGGTCGAGCGCCACCGTGCTCTTGTGGGTGATCTTGCTCATGAAATCCCGCAGCCTTCGCGTGCTGAACATGCTGATGGCCACCTTACGCTGGAACGCCCACGTCGGCCCGTCGACGAACACAATCGAGTCGCCTGCGAGGTCGCTCGTCATCTGGTTGAGGTACGTCCCTATGCCGAAGACGTTGAAGTGCGTCTTGAACACGTCCTCCGCCATTTGCGGCGAGCTCAGCACGATGGTATTGGGGCGTCCGAGTGCACGCAACAGCCACGGCCTGCCTCCAGCCAGCGTTGTAACATCGACCAGCCAGTCATGGAAGCGGCTGGCGTTGCGTGCGATCTCGAGCATACTTTCGAGCCAAGGGACTGGGCCAGGCGGTTCGGGCTCGAACAGCGGCTTGCCGTGCTTGTCCATGGGCGTCTTGTGCGTCGCTTGGAGCGCGCGAAGCAACAGGAGCGACAGCACCACTGTCCCGCCCAAGACCGCGACGACACTGGGGAGACTCAGCGACGTTGCGTCCTTCATACTGGAACTTCCTCCGGGCTTGAGCCGTGCGCTGGAGATCGAGGACCGAGAAGGATGCGAGCGATTGGTCATCACGAGTAGGCTCCATTACATGATGGGCTGAGCACCGCTTTTTTCTACAGAGAGCTGCTCTACTTGGCGCTGAAGAGCTCGCGGAAGCCGCGCTGCTGCTCGTCCGAGAGCGCGTCCGGGAACTGGACGTGGAACTTTACGTGCAGCTGGCCGCGCTCGGAGGGGAAGTGCAGCTTGGGCATGCCCTCGCCTGCGAGGACGGCGACGAACCGCGGCGGCGTCACGTCCTCACGCGCCACGTGCACGACGCGACCGTCCAGGTGCGTGAACGACCGGTTGAAGCCCACGAGTGCGTCGCGCAGCGAGATCTCCATGTCCATCCAGAGGTGGTCGCCGTCGCGCGTGAAAAGCGGGTGCGGCGCCGTGAGCACCTGCAGCCGCACGTGGCCTGCCTGCTGGCCGGGCACCTCGTCCGCGTAGTTCTCGAACTCGAACTCGTGGCCGTCCGGCGTGCCGCGCTCGATGTCGACGTCGAAGCCCAGGTCGCTCATCTCGACCTTGCGGCCGCCGCACACGGGGCATGTGCTGCTCGAGATCTTGCCCTTGCCGTGGCACTTGTCGCACGTCGTCTGGAACTGCTGGATGAAGCCCGGCCCGACGCGGCGCGTCGTGGTCTTGACGCCGTGGCCGCCACACGCGTCGCACGTGTGGATGTCCTCCTCGTGGGCCGCGCCGTGGCCGTGGCAGTGATGGCAGATGGTCTCCCGCCGGATCGAGAACTGCAGCGACTTGCCATTGTACACGTCCGCGAGCGACACGCGCAGCGGCACGACCACGTCCGGCCCGCGCGACGGCTCCTGCTCGCGGCGCCGCTGCCGGCCGCCGCCGAAGAACTGCGAGAAAATGTCGAACGGGTCGTGCCCGCCGCGGCCGGCGTCCCCACTCAGCCCCTCCTCGCCGTAGCGGTCGTACTTGGCCTTCCTGTCCTCGTCAGACAGCACCTCGTAGGCTGCGTGCAACGGCGAACAAGAGCGCATGGAGCGCGCGATAAGAGCCATGTGAGTCACGCTGGACACGCAAAGCAGGCGGACAAGAACGCGGGACGCACCGCCCGCGACCTCGGCGAACTTGGTCTGCGCGTTCTCGTCGCCCGGGTTCTTGTCCGGGTGGTGCTGGCATACAAACGCTCGCGTGAGCACGACCGCGCCCCGCAACGGACCAGCGAGGCGACGCAGCGCCGTACTTTGAGCGACAGCTTGCGGAAGGCGCGCTTGATCTCGGCCTGCGACGCGTCGCGGCTCACGCCCAACACCTCGTAGTAGTCGCGCCCGGCGGCCGCCAGCGCCGCGAGCGCGACCAGCAGCGCCAGCAGCAGGGCCAGCGGCAGTCGCCATCGCCTCCAGGGGCTCGTCGTAGCCGCCGCCATGGTGCCAGAGGATCCACGAATTCTGGAAAATGGATTGGAGCTTCCACCACGTGGTCGCATCGTACTTTGTCCGCACTTAACGAGAGCAGTGTCAAACAAAAAGAGTCTAAATGGCTACGTGCGACGCACTTATCGGGAGTACCCATAATCGCGTAACGTCTACGCTTACTGGCGAGTGGAATGCATGCTTTCTCGGCCGTCATCCAGAGTTTTCCACACGGATGCCTCAGCACATCTCGCGGGTACGCAACAGCGTCGACGACAGCGCTATCTGGCCGCTGTTCGGCTCATTGGTCAAGGTCATCGTCGAGCACGGCATGGACTCTTCTCGCGTTTTCGACATGGACGAGACGTCATTCATGCCGCGGACACCGACCAAGGTCCTTGCTGTGAAAGGTTCGACGAATGTTGTAGAGCCGCTGGCAAATCACGGTCGGACAAGGCCTTATGTAGATTTGATATTGTCGGATCGGGAGCGGAGGCTTTGCGCTAGTCGAATGTCTGCACGATCCTGGATCAGTGCTTGGTTCCGCCTTGGTGGTCGATCGACGTGTCTTGGCCGATAAGGGACGCGCTGGATCGCAGGGTACGTGTTTGCCCAACCAATCCGCCGCAGAAGGGTTGATGAGGAGTTGCCACTGTAGATCACCGAGCCTACGAAGTTGGGAGATTCTTCCGTAGGTCGGGAAACCGTCTCGATCGATGGGTTGTGAGGCCGTCGATCTCTTGCCTTTAACACGTGTGTGCGTCGACGGTAATGGCGCAAGCAGCACGCGGGGTGCCACGGGGTAGATCCGTGGCCTTACCAGGCGGGACGCGCCAATAGATCGCGCCATGCCTGGACTTGGAGGAGGTAGTTTAACGTCACTGCAGCGCGGGGACCGAGTTGGGGGTGAGCAACGGGTCTCCGACTGCACTTGGATCCGAAGACTGGACATGTGTGGAAGAAGTTATATTCCGAAGTTATCTGTCCCTATGTTCTGGTAGGTTCCTACTGTTTCTTGTGTATCTTGTTGTCCCTTGTGGATCTTGCGTTTCTTGCGATTCCTTGATGTGCCTGTATGATTAGTCCGCTGCACTGGCTCCTTGGGTCGCGGCTATCCAACGAAGTGTTTCGTCAACGTTGAAGTACGGCCGTGGATCGGTAGATCGGTGGATCCATGGATCGGTGGATCGGTGGATCGGTGGATCGGTGGATCGAAAAGCACGCCTTGGATCGTCGATCAGCTGGTTGATCCCGAGCCTGCCCATAGTTTGCCCGCAGCTGCCGACGATGCTCTTGATCTATTTGTCCACTCTCGAGCTGTTGCGAGTCCTCTGCTGTGCTTAATCGACGATCGACGCTTGGACCGACCCTTGATGCCTTGGATCCGCGTCGATCCGGTTGCCGCCCGAAGCCGTACTGGGTATCATCGTGACGCCCTTGGCCTGGTCTACCCGTGGGTGCCGCCTGCAGTGCCTTGATCCTTCGTATCGCCCCGGGATCGTTGATCTGCGATCGGATGATTAATTGATCTACCGTTGTGCGACATGTCAGCGTCGGGTCCCATCGCTCCTCGTCGCCTTGCTATTGGAAATTTATCAGGTGACTATACCACACGAACGTCTGGACCAAGGAGACACGCCCATACTTTCATATCACGGTGGTTGCTGCCGTCAGTGCGGCTGGGCGCGCCATTCCTCCACTCATCATTGTGCCAGGGAAACGGATCTACCGTGTCGATTTGGAGGGCCTGAGCATCGACGGAGCCAGCGTGACGGGCGCCGCGAAGGGTTTGAGCAATCGCGGCGTCTTCAAGCAGTGGGTCGACTTCTTTGCTGAGCATTTGGCGACCGCGCACGTTCGTCTGCCAGTCCTGCTCGTGCTCGACAACAGCTCTACTTGTAACGGGGTTACACGGTTACGGGTCCTCCTGGTAAGTGCGCCGCACTTAGGGACCCCGCACCTACGGGTGGCATGCCCTCCAGCTAAGTGCGGCTGGAGGTTGAGTGGTCTACACAATCCCAAGGAGTACCGTGAGGTATCTCCTTTCTTATGCATATTAGGTTAGCGAGTTTGATGCATCTTTAGGACCCTCAAAGTTGATACATAGCTTCGGAACCATTCATTCCGAGGCTAGTGTAGAGAGTAGGAAACAGACACACAAAATATCATTCAGTCTCTATTTTACCAAGAAACTAGTGTTCCGTACATTTGATTAGGGGTATACAAACCCCTAGATAGAAACCGTTCGGTTCAGGTAGCGTGAAACGTTTCCTCAGCAACTAGTGCTGTGTGACACCCGTCACACCACTCATCTTGACGCAGGTACGTCTTGATTTTTGTATACTGTTTCTATTTCTATTTCTAACCCACTATGCTGTTTTGTATTGATTTTTTGTGCGTGCTACGAATGATTAGAGGTCGTCGACAAGTGCATCAAGCTGCAAATGTATCTGGTCGCGCTTCCAGCCAACGCGACGCACTTGTTTCAGTCTCTGGACGTTGCGGTTTTCCGACCGTTTAAAGGGGCCGTGCAGCTGGTTTTGCAGCGTCGGCTTGCCTCGACGGCCGAAACCCGGCTGTCAAAGGCAGAGGCAATCGCAATTGCATGCAATGCGTTTAGGGACGCCATCATCGAACGCCCCGACAACGCCAAGAACGGATTTTCCCGCACTGGTATCTTCCCGTTGTCGCTTCCGTTTCTTCGTCAGTGTTTGGAAGTCTACGCGAGCGGTGGAGTGAAGGGCGACCTTGGGTTAGCTCTTTGGCTTACCCACCGAGAGGTGATCGTCTCGACGGTGCGCACATTGATTCTAACGCTCCCGCCAGTCGTCCAGCCCAAACAGAAGAAGCAAAGAACGACTGTTGGCATTGCAGGGAGGCTCGTGACCAAAGACCTCTCTTGATGCGATAGGTTTCCTTTGTGCCATCTACTGGTCTGGTACGATGTGGGCTTATACCTGCACTGCGTTGGCGGCATTGACAAGTGTGACACCTTCCTGGACATTGGTGCTGGACTGGGCAACGTTTTCGTCCAAGTTGCGCAGCAGACGACCGTGGCTAGATGCGTCGGTATCGAGGTGCGCTCGGACGTGTTCTCAATCGGCGAAGGTTGCGTACAGAAGCATATACAGTCGTATCCGCAGCTGCACCGAGTCCAAGTCGTGTGCACTGACGTTCGAGACGTCGTTCTTGGCACCGTGCCGCCGTTCTGCAACGACACCGTCATCTACAGCAACAACGTCGTCTTCGAGAGCAGTGTGAACGCCTACCTTCAGGCCGAGCTCTGTCACATCCGCCCAGCGCGCGCACTGATCACCACGCTATCGTTTTGCTCGTGTGGGGAAGTGGCAGTGGATTCTCGCGAAGTGTCGCATGTTCTACCCTACCCCACCACCCAGAGTTCAGCATACCGGTATGGTAACGACCCGATCGCGAGATCAGGCGACCCGATCGCGAGATCAGGCGATCCGATCGCGATCAGTCCCGATCGCTATATATCCACGATCCGATCGCGAGATCAGATGACCCGATCGCGTGATCAGGACGACCCGATCGAGTGATTAGAACGATCCGATCGGGTGATCAGGACGATCCGATCGGGTGACCTGGGCGACCCGATCGCGTGATCAGAACAACCCGATCGTGATCACGATCCGATCAAGGCGCCCGACGACCCGATAGCACGATCAAGGTGACCCGATCAGGATCGCGATCGGACAAGATATCGGACGACCCGATCGTACGATCTTCGCGACTGGACCGCGCGGTATGACGACTGAATCAAGATAACCCTGCAATCCGGTTGCGCAGTCACGCGCCCCAAAGGGTTCCGGGCCCACCAGGGAAACACCGGGGGGGGGAGCCAGTTCCGAATTAGACCACGGCGTACCGGCAAGACGGTGGAGAGGCAGCTGCGTCAGGATACCCCGGCCCTAGAAGGGACGGTAACGAAGGAAATAGCCAGTAGGTCAGAAAAGGGGCGTAAGGTAGGGCGAGCCTAGGACTCGGGGGGGTGTCTCGAGTCGTGTCAGTCGGGAACATTCCTAATAGCGCACAAGTCTTCGCCTTTTCGGATCTTCTTCGGCTCACCTCCTACGCACGCTCAGGGGAGCGTTTTCAAGACGAGCCATTGGAAGCCCCGGAGACCCGGGCCAACCACGATCACTAAGGAGTGATCGCTACGGTTGCATTGGCAAGTCCCGTCCACACGGGCCAACCACGGTTACATCGGGTAACCGCTTCGGTTGTTTCTATGAGGTCGTGGGTGAGGGTCCATCCACTCCACGACCACCTCCGCACTCCACCTCGTCCGCGCAGAAGCACTGCCGACTGAGATCTAGACCCGCCGACGGGTACACAACGTGACAAATCAAGCTGCATCGGAGTAACCCCTCCGTAGTCGGCGTCGGGCGCGTGCGTGAGCGACCCAGGATTTTCCTGGAGGCGCTACACCACACTCGCGACACAGGAGACGTTGCCATGCAGAGTTCTGCCAGCAGTGGTGTCTACATACAACGCTGAAAGGTGAAGAAAGCTGGACACCACAGTCGGTGCCTCTGTACGTGTATTTGCGAACGAACTAGGTCGTGAATCATGAACGACTGATTATCGACACTGATGCCTAAAGAGCGACCGCGCGAGCTACGACTCGAGTTGGTTGCGTGGCTGTCGGTGTCTGCCGCATCTTGTAAAGCGCTGACGAGGTTCAGAGTTTCCCCTGGAGTTGAACAGTTTTCGGGGCAGGTAGAAACCATGGAACTTCTCTCAACATGTCCACGTGACCTCGTTGCACTTGCAGGGCGAGGACGACGTGTTGTGCGCCATCTGGCACAAGCACACACAGTGCTCGATGTAGTAGTCCGTCACTACGGTCGGCGAGCGCCCCTCTCACCTGCAAATGACGCGCCACCGACGCTTCTTGTTTTGCCCAGCGAAGAGCTGCTTGGACAAAACCGTATTGAATGCAAGCTGGACAGGACTTCCCTCGCACGCTGATGGCGTTGGCCGCGCAGACCGCATGGATGGCGCTGGCGACGCAAAGTCACGTTCGCTCGGAGCACCGCCACAGTGTCCATATGCGATCCGGTCTTCCGTGGGGTCGTCCTTCCACTTCTCGAACAACAACTCGTGGACCAAGTCGATCATTTACGCGCGGTGAAAGTCCCGGTCTGGCGAACCTTTAACGCTGTCGCTGAGCACCATCTTCGGCGACACCACCGCGTTGCACCGCGCGATGTCAATCATAGCCAGGTTTAGCTTCTTGTGCCACTTTTTGAAACTGTGGCCGTTCGCAATAGGGAAGCGCGCACGAAGTTGGTCATGGCGATCAACACCCTGCATGTTCGCATTATAGTTCTTCATGCACACTGGACTGGGGTACTCACGGTTGTCGCCACCGGTGAGTTTCGACACGGTCGCCATGGTCGACGCGTCAGCGCTCGACAGGATGGTGACAATCGATCCATCGCACCAGGACGCGGCGGTGATCTTGTGCTCGGCCAAGACGCCCTGCCTCACGTCACCGCGCACCCTGGTGGCCTTGTCCAACACGACGTGCTTGGGGAAGTGCTTGGAGTTTCCACGCACGGCGCCGCGGCCGTAAAGGCCCTTCACGCGGAGCACCTCCAGCAGCTGAATCGAGGTGTAGTAGTTATCAGTGTCGATGATCCGGTTTAAGAAGTAAAAAGGCCACACGACCTCGAGAACGTGCTGGCGTATGGTAGACATCTCGGCGATCTCGTCAGCCAACATGCTAGCCTCCTCCGCCGACATGATACCACTGTGGCGGTCCGCAAAGCTGCTACGGCAGTGCAGACGGTAGCCGAGCACCAACCACGACGTTGAGCAGCACACCACGTTTAGCTTGAAATGATACTTTCCGCCTGGCTTCTTGGGGTTGTAAACGATTAGCTTTCGCCCAAACTTGGACCGACACGCGATATTGGCTTCATCCAGCGCGATGTCGCGGCCTGCTTCCACGTACTTCCCGCATGTTCTCTTGATCAAGTTCAGTACGCTCCGGATGCGGGCTGCGCCATCGCGTTCGAGCAATTCCGGTGACACCTCGCTCCGGAAACAAAACGCCTGTCTGAGCAACTTGAACCAACGTAGCGTCATGACACAATCCAGTCCCGTGCTGGAGCTACTCCCGAAGATCTTGTCCTCGACTTATTGCCCCAGTAGTTGGCGTACTCACCTTTGTCCGTATGCGCCATGTAGAAAAGGATGCCGAGGAACTTCATGAGCTCGTCGATTGTAAACTCCTACCCCAGGGCCATCTCATGCTGCCTTGCGTACTGGCTCGTCTCAAACAGCACCTGCCGCCAGAACTAGAGCGGAAGAAACGTCAGAAAGCTCGACACTGCGGAGTGCTCGAAGATGTACTTGGACTGCGGCAGGAGGCGCGTTTGTGTCGATCCGTCTGGGTGAGAAAACAGGTCACTTGGTGCTTCCATGCTCGCGCCTGGGTCGAACTTCATGCTCTGGATACTCTCGACCTCTGCAAAGCTGGTCGGCAGCGGCACGTCAGGCTCGTACGCGTCGAACAAATCCTCGTGGTCTTCGAACCCGTCGCCAGGATCGGCGATTGCGTTCTCGACTGTGTCACAGAGTACCTTCCCGCCTGGCTACTCTGCAGCTCCAGCAGTCACCATTGCGTGGTTGCGCACGCCGCGCTGGACTACTGCCAAGCTTACGTTCTCCACTCTGCTCTGGAATTGACTATCCAGCCACCGGAGCTCGAAAAACGCTTCCTTCTTCCTTGACTTGTTCAGGACGCGGCAGACTCGACCAGTAATGTATTTTGTTCCCATAGCGCGGTAGATCTTGTGCGGCATCCATGGTTCTTTCGCTGGAGAAAATGATGCAAAGCGGTCGACGTACAGCTCTGGGATAGATTGTGCAGGCTGCAAGCAGACAATGTCAGGCACCGTGGCTAACGCGGGACCGCAAGCGAACTCGTACCGCTCTTGAGCTTCCTTCCGGCGCTAGTGAGCCGCCATGTGTTGCTGCTATCGCGCTGGTTGCGTCTCGAGCTGGCGCAGGCTGCAAGCAGACGATGTCAGGCGCCGTGGCTATCGCAGGGCCGCGAGTAAACACGTACAGCTGCCGATATGCCGGCATCTGGGTCCAGGTTGAGGCGCCGGCGCTTGCGACCTGACATCAAGCCAGCCAAATCAAAAGTGAGAACGTTCGTGCCATCTGCGAGATCGATTTGAAATCTGTTTTTTAATTGTGATCAAAGTCAATAAATAAATCAAGATGAATACGTACAATGATATGAATCGTGACCAATTCATTTTGTCAGTGGTGGATGACATTTACTGAATTCAAGACGATTGCGAACATCAGGTAAAATGTCGTATCCAATACAATAATCAAGTATATTGCGTATGTTTCGTCCACCTCGGATAGCAATCATTCGTGATTGAATTGGGCGCGAAAGCAATAGGAAACTCAAGTGTTTTTCGAGTCGTTTCCATCGATACACGTCAACACTTCAACGGAAATGGGCATAGTGAAATCAAGTGTTTCCATCCACTATCATTCAGAGCATGGAGAACTTCAACGGATTGACTCCGCATGACCGCGACCGAGCGCTGGACCTGCGAGCGCACCCACGCTTACAACAGCCTGGCATCGCTTTGCAGCACCCATATGTCGCTTTAGTGCGCTGTATGATCCAATCAAGTTAGTTAGTTGCAACTAAGGTAGTTTTGGAGGGCAAATTGAGGATGCTCGAATGGATTAGAATTGAAAAAGAGTCTCGGAATCGGATCCTCCAAATGCACTCGCACCTGCGAAATCGTAGCTGTAATCTGGAGGATCAGATCCATTAGTAGCTCCACGATCCGATCCATTGTCAGGGCCACCACCCTCGCTGTCTTAACTCGAACCTGCGCCATCGTCGTTGCTCTCGTCGGATGCGGTACCACGAGCTGTGCCATCGTTTGGGTCGGCTTCGTCGACCGCGCAGTTGACATCTGCGGCTCGTTCGTCACTTGGGGACAGTGTGTTGGTGTCGGCGAGATAAAAGATTTCATCGACGCGTTTGCGATCGCGATCCATGTTGGTGTAGATATACGCCAGGCTATCAATCGTCTCGGAATCCAGGCAGTTTCTCACCGTGGAGTGTAGATAGTCAAAAGCGCTCCACACTCGCT
This sequence comes from Phytopythium oedochilum, assembly GCA_023338025.1. Classification (NCBI taxonomy): domain Eukaryota; phylum Oomycota; class Peronosporomycetes; order Pythiales; family Pythiaceae; genus Phytopythium; species Phytopythium oedochilum. The sequence goes on from JAADXX010000754.1 coordinate 11,245, forward strand.
CACTGGCAGCAGATGACGTCGCCATCGAGAATACTCGCATTGTGAGTGGGCGGAGCACCTGGTACTTCGGAGTGTTGATCCACCATATCAAAGGGGAGACACCGTGATGGATCTCGAGCTCGTCTTCCATCCAAAAGTCCTTGTCTTCGACGAACTTGCGGATACGCTCCCCGTACTCCTCCCGTGACAATCCGCTCAGCAACCCAGCTCGTTCAGCAAACTGCTTGGTTTCAGCAACGGCAGTAAAAAAGTCGCTGTCGATAAAATCAGTCGTCAACTTGGTCTGGTCGAGCAAGAAGGCAATTCGAAAAGCTTGGTTGCACGCAAATTTGAACCGCTTCTTGATCAGAGTCAATATTTTGACTCGCTCTCGTGGCGCAGGGCAGTCGCGCTCACCGTAGATCGGGTTGCGCAGCAGTTGTTGGAAATGATGATAAACCATCGAGGCGCAGAAGCTGTCGCTCTCCAAATGAGCGATGCACTTAGTCAGCGGCTTGACGAGCGCGACCACAACTTCGACGTCATCCCAGAAGGAGCCATCGGCGATGAAGCGCTCTATTGCAGCCACCTTTCGCTTGCTCGATCTGGTGGCTCTGTATCGAGCGAGCAGGCTTTTGTTTTGAAACAAGGCCTTCAGCTTCATCATGTTGGCATTGACTGCCCAAATGCATGACCCCGCAGAGTACCATCTCGTCCGACAAAATTGGTGATCTTGACACAGCGGCTCAATACGAGCTTGAAGCGCTCAATCTTGAAGACGTCTTCAATCAATAGATTGGTCACGCGAGCGGCACAGCCGCTACCGAACACTTGCAGCTTGTTCTCTTCGATCTTTCTCAGCATGCACCTCATCGTCGAGGCATTGTCGCACAAAACTGCAGTGATCTTTTTGCCGTTGAACTTGGTCTCCACGTCGTCCATCACCTGCAACGTTTTCGTGGCCATATACTCCGCAGTGTGCTGAGCACCTCCAGTAGAGAATGATGTCCATAGCACCGGCTTGGTAATCAGCGACACGAGCATGTAGTTGATGGTACTCTCGCCGCTTTTGTTGCGCCAGGTGTCGGTCACAAGGGAGACATACGGAGGTCGCTTCATCTCATCACAAACAAGAGCCTCCTCTTCGTTGTGGACGACCTTCATCAGCGCAGATGTTACTCTCTCGCGCGCTGGGAACACGAACGCTGGGCACAGCATGCGAACAAAGACCCGGAAACGATAATTCTCGACCAGCCGAAAGGGAACACCAGCAGAGTAGATGAATCGGGCGAGGCCGGGGCGAGGCCGAGTTGGAACTTCTCGATCAATGGCTGGCTAAGCGCTTCTTGGCTCGGCCGCGCGTCACAAAAGCAGGGGCATTCGCAGTCACCAACGCCGTCATCAGTAGAACAGGACTGCCGTGACGCTCGACGTTTGCGCTCGCGCGTCGTGTCCAGCAGTCCATCAGCGCCAAGCTGAATGTACGGCGCGAGGTACTTGTACTTGTCTTCTTTGCTGATGACCGCGCAGTCCATGACATGTGGCACGAGATCGCGGCCAGGCTGTGCATTCCGGATGACCTTCTCGCAGGCGTAGCATCTTGCGTCCGCTTTAGCCTTCCCAGGTGGGCGTGGGCGCTTCTCGAAGAGCTCCCATATTGCTGAGAGGCTCCTCCCGACCATTGAGCCACCCGCGCACTCACCGAAATGAGCGCAACCACGAGCCGAGTCGTCAGTGCCGCTACGGAGGCACGCGTGGAATGGATTGAGAGTGCGGAAAACACCTCAGGAAGAACCCAAAGGGAAACAAAGAGTGATGGTACCTCTTCAACTAGGTGACACCCTCTCTAAACCGATTCAGAAGTGCGTGTAAGGCGATCAGAGCGTATAATGACGGCGATTTAGAGACTTCCGAAGGGAAATGGAGACTCGGAAAGACGAATCCATTTCGAAATTCCCTCCAAATGGTGACAACCATAGTTGCAACCAATCCATCAGAGAGAAGCCACAGACAGAATCCTCTTGCGCTGCTGTACCTACTGCAGCTTCGCCCGCCGAAGCGCGTTGTTGGCTTCACCAGAGGCGCGCTGGCGCAGCGCGCGAGTCGCTGGTGATTTCGCGCCATTATTCAATGAAATGATTGAGAGTATAATGAGCATGGCACGAAATCGCCAGCGACTCGCGCGCTGCGTCAGCGCGCCCCTGGTGAAGCGCGCACGCGCTCGGGTTTTTGGCGGAAGATCCGCGCCAAGCACGCGATGGGGCACCACGCGAAAATTTTGCTGTATTTTTCGTATAATGTAAATGGAAC
>JAADXX010000755.1:0-13519 GCA_023338025.1 Phytopythium oedochilum
GCAGCAGCGCCGGTCGCGGCTCGTGCGGTGGCTCTACGGCCGCGACGTCGGCGAGGACGCGGACGGAGACGAGCGCAAGCAGCGAGACGCCGCGTAGAGGACCCGGCCCGGCGCGGATCCCTCCTCAACGGCTGCGGACGGCTGCGGACGGCGTAGAGGAGGCGCGCGGGGCGGACCAATCCCGGCGTGAGCGTGGTGTCGCCGAGTCTAGTTGTAGAGGGGGACGAGCGGACGACGGACGTCCTCCAGCGAGTCGATGTGGCATCAGCGCGGCGCAGACGCCGACGTCGACGCAGACGCCGAAGGCGGGGCTCGCTCTTTACCAGGTCGTCCGCCTGTGGTCACGAAGCGCTTCCATCCCGTCCCTTCGCGTTCCTTGGTTCTTCATTCGTTTGGATCTGTGCATGTGTTTTAAGAGGGCATTTGTACAGAGGATAGGAAGATTGAACAACATCGTTGAACCTGGTTATGTAATTGTGGAGGTTGCGAGACGGCGCGGCTGATGTAGATGCGCGGCGGCGAGGATCCCAGCATATTAATTTGGAGAGCTCGTCGAGCGTGCGTTCAGTGTCATCGAACGCCTCCGATGGCCACGTACGCAGCCATTAGACAGGCATACTGACCGACCGAAGCCTCGTACTGTTGTTGCGTGCGTCCAGCGATGATACTGACTATGAGGAGCCGCGTCGTCGTGAGTAACAGGTGCGGCGGAACGCTTTCGCGGTTAGCACGCTGCGGACAGCGAGCGTGGCTTGGTTTGAACCCGGAATGGTCGACGCGAATATTTTTTATAATCTGTCAAAAGTACGCAATCGCAGAGGTTTCAACCTCGTAAAAACATGACAGGCAGCCTAATGCTACAGATCCAGACTACTGAATTCAATATGAGTTACTCATATTAGTACATACTAACCGTGTGCTACACAGCCTCAAACCTTGGCCATCCACTCGCTTTCGCTTCGCTTCGCTGCGTGGGGTGGCAAGCCACGCCCCCCCCCCATCGTAAAGACCCCTGGCTCGGCCAAACTCGCGCTCGAACCGAAGCCTCACCGCGCTGAAGTATTCCCGTCCAGTAGTACTACGCATTCATATAATAGCAAATTCATTTTGAAAGAATACCCGCAGTCGGTCGCAGCAGCCACCCACTCTCTTTAGACACGACGCCGTCGCGAACGAGAGAAGGGGCTGGTCTGACCCTTGCATAGAGCGAGTGGGCCCATCCCCCTCCTTCCGGCCGCCCCGGTGGGGCCAGGGCCCCGGCGGGCCATCATCCGTCCGTCCGCCCCCACTCTCCAAGCCTCCGTCCGCAGCCGGGATGGACGCGCACGCTGTGCTCCAGAAGGTGGCGGCCGGCCGTCCGCAGCCCAAGCTGGCGGCCGGCGCGGACCCCGCGGTGTCCGCGGACGAGCCGCAGCTGGGGCCCCGCGGGTCCCGCGCGGCGAGCGTCGCGGCCCCGGACTACGGCCGCATCCTCTGGGGACCGGACCCGCAGCGGTCCGGGACGCTCGACTACGTCCGCAGCCACGCCAACCGCATGGTGCGGCGCGTGGACGCCGAGGACGAGCGCGGGCTCTACGCGCTGCACCGGCACGTGCAGGACGTGCGCGTGTACCGGCGCGTCGAGTCGCCGGGCCCGGCGGCTGTGGGCCCAGCGCTCGGCCTGTCCCCATCGGCGTCCTTCTCGTCCTCACGCGGGTCCTCACGCGGGTCCTCGCGGCTGCGGGCCCCCTCGTCCAGCGTGGACGGGCCCGGCCGCCTTGCGGACGCGGCCGCGGACGACTGGGCCCGCGTGACCGGCCACTTTGAGTTCCGCGCGTCCACGCGGGTCCCCGGGACGCTCGAGGACGTCCTAGGGGTCCTCGCGCCCGAGTCCGGCCGCGACGCCTATTGGCTGGCCGCCAACACGCAGAAGAACCTGCGGTTCACGACCGTCACGCGGGCCGAGCGCGTCCCGTCCGCACATGCGGCTGCGGACGGCCCCAGTGCGGACGGCCCCTTCCCGCGCTGGTCGCTCCAGTACCTCATGACCAAGTTCATCAAGCACTCGCGCACTATGGACGTGGCCTTCAGCGAGTTCGCGGCCATCGACCCGCCGCCCCCGTCCCCGTCCCCATCCCAGTCGTCCTCATCCCAGTCGTCCTCATCCCCGTCCCCACCGTCCCCATCGTCCAAGCCGCGCCGGGGGTTCGTCTACCGGCGGTCCGTGGACGGCCGCGCGCTCGGGGACCCGGCGCTGCAGCGCAAGCTCGCGGCCGTGGCGAGCGTGGGGACGGACGCGTCCGTGGCCGCGCGCGCCCACGAGCGCGTGGACCGCTTCTTCCTGCAGGACTGGCTGCTGGACGCGCGCGAGACGGACGAGCCCGGCGTCCTCAAGCTCGTCCTCACGGCGCGCGCGCTCTTCCGCGGCGAGGACGAGCTGCTGCGCCGGTCCATGCGGCTCGAGTTCCGCGAGTTCGCGACCAACTACATGGTCGCGGCGCGCAAGATCTTTACGGCCAGACACGCCGAGATGATTGGGGACCGCGCGGCCTCGGCGCGGCTGCGGACCCCCGCGTCCGCAGCCGCGTCCTCGTCCGCAGCGGCGGCCCGCGTCTGCGCCGTGTGCTCGAGCGCCTTCTCGCTGCTGCGCAAGCGCCACGAGTGCCGCGCGTGCGGCTCGAGCGTCTGCGCAAAGTGCTGCGCATCCAAGCAGCCGGCCGCGGGGTCCGTCAGCAGCGCCGGGCTGCTCGGCAGCGGGTCGTCCTCGTCCTCCGCCCGCGGCCGGCGCGAGTGCGTGCTGTGCGCGCAGTTTGGGCCCGCCGCCGGCCGCGGGGGACGCGCGGGACGGCCGTCCCGAGTGTCCCAGTTCTCGACCGTCCGCGGTGGGGGGCCCGCGTCCGCAACGCTGTCGCCCCCGTCCGCTGCGTCCGAGGACGAGGACGAGGACGGCCCGGGCAGCGATTTGGTCGCCCCCGCGCTGTTCGCGGCCAGCTTTAGTGGGACGGCCGCGTCCCGCGGACATGGAGCCGTGGTGCTGCTGGAAGACCCGTCCCCACTCATGAGGGACGACAGGGGGACGGCCGAACGAAGGACCAACGACCTGGGGACGGACTACCGGGGGACGAACGACCTGGGGACGGCGTCCCCATCGCCCCAGTACCCGCGGCGGCCGCTCAAGTTCCGCGGCGGCTCGGGCGACTCGACGTCCAGCGCGCGCAGCTCGCCCGGGATCGTGCTCATCTCGGAGATCGAGAGCCTGTCGCTCGCCGGCGGCTTCCGGCGCGTCCCCAGCGCCTCGGCCGCCTCGTCCGGCGGCTTCGGGACGAGCCTGGGGGCCCGTCCGCGCGCGAGCCTCGGCCTCAAGCGGGCGGACCGCGCCGTGTCCGAGGACAACGTGCTCGCGTCGCTCAAGCCGCAGACTCAGACGCTTCCGCCGCAGACCCAGACGCCCGCGGACCATGAGGACGACGAGGACGAGGAGGTGACGGCGTACTCGGAGGACGACCTGGCCAACTTCACGCTCGAGCTCGCGCCGTAGCCGCGCGCGTGCGTCGTTGTATAGGTAGGAAACGGGCGGACGGACGGACACCGTGGAGCTCGGCGTATAAGGGGGCGAGCGGATGCGGATGCGGACCCCATGTGAATAATAGCGACTCGTCTGAGCGGCCAGCGTCCCCCACTTGGTCCCCCACTTGGTCCCCACTTGGTCCCCACTTGGTCCCCACTGGGCCGCGGCCCCGGAAATAGGCCGGCCGCAAGCGCGTGCCGCTATTTCCCGCGTCTCGCCACGTCCGCGCGAAACGACGAAGACTGCGGACGGACCGGACGGCTGCGGACGGACCGGACGGCTCGGGACGGCCGCCATGCAGAGCCTCAAGCTCCCGGACGGCGCGGACGAGGCCGAGGACAGTGTGGACGTGCTTGCGGACGAGCTCGACCTCGAGCGTGAGGACGTCCGAGGCGGCCGGACGCTGCAGTTCTTGGCGGACGCGGACGTCCAGCGGCGCTTCCAGCGCTTCCACGACCAGCAGAGCTTGGCGGCCGCGAGGTGGGGCGTCCCGGGCTCGCTCTCTATGCTCGCGGTGCTTCAGGCCGGCTGCTGGACGCGCCGACAGCTCGCGCCGGACCGGAGGGGATCCCCAGTAGAGTACGCAGCTCTGTTGGGGACGCTCGGGCTGCTGGCGGTCTGGAGCGGCCTGCTCGTCCGCTGGGGACGGTGTGGGGACGTGGACGGCCAGCTCCAGCGGCTGCTAGCGGCCCTCGCGGTCTGCGTCGTGCTTGTCGTGCTAGCGACGCCGGGGTTCTCTACCAGGGACAGCGCAGCCGCCGCCGCTACTGATACCGACGACGCAGACGGAGACGCCGAGGCGCTCGAGCTCTCGCAGCTCGCTCTGTTCGAGCTCATGGCGCTGCTCGCGGTCGCCGACTCGTGGGGCGTCCAGTTCCCGGCCTTCTGCCTCAGCGCGGCGGTCTCGGCGCTCGGCTCGGCCTGCTGGTGGGCGTCGGCGTCTCCGCTCGCGCTCGCCCATGAGTGGCACGTCCTGGCGCTCTTCCTCGGCTCGCTGGTTGCTCTGGGCGCCTGCGTCTACCACCGAGAGCGGCAGGCGCGGTCGCAGTTCCTGCGGCTCTGGCGCCTGCGGGTGGAGAACGCGGCGCTTACCAGGCAGACGAGCGTCCTGCAGCGGCGCGTGGACGCTGTGGACCCTTCACGGACGCGTACAAGCTCGAACAGCAGTCGAGCGAGCAGCTTGAGCAGCCCCAAGTGTTCCATGGCGGCTCCGGCCGCGCTGGGCGAGAGCTGGATGGAGAACGTGCTCAAGACGCTGGTGGCGCTCAAGCGGGCGCTGGGTGAGCAGCAGACGGGCGCCGACGCCGTGCGGCAGCTCGAGTTCGTGATCCAGGCGCTGACGGGCGAGCACGACCTGTTCCTGGCCAACAGCGGCGGATCAGGCTCCGGCTCGCGCTCGCCGCCGTCCATCAGCCGCCGGCGGTCGCTCGCGGCGAAGTCGACGCCTCCGCTGGACTGCGTGGACGCCGGCGGGTGGCTGTCGCTGTTGACCGCCGACCCGCGGCAGCGCCGGCGCCTGAGCTCGGATGTGGCGAGTGTGAGCCCGAGGAGCGGCGCACTGCAGCGCCAGGCCACGTTCCCGCCCAGCGCCTCGCCGCGCCACGCCGACCCGGACCTCCTGCAATCCGTGCTCTCCCAGGTGGACAGCTACTTCACGGATGGCGGGACGAGCGGTAAGAGCCATGGACGACGTCTGAGCCTGAGCACGCAGTGGAGCGCCGTGGCGCTGGTCCGGCGCGCCGCGAGCGCGGACGAAGCGGATCTGTTCGCGCTGGCCGCGAGCTGCGCGCTGCCGCTGTCGGCGCTGCTGCTCACGGCGATCGAGAGCCACAGCCTGTTCCTGCGGCTGCCACTGCGCGTCGATAGCGCCGCCGCCTTCGCGCGCGAGGTCGAGCGCCGCTACCGCCCCAAGAACCCGTACCACAACGCCCTGTACGTCCGACTCGCTGTTTGCTGGTCAAGTGGCGGCGCTGACGCTGGCTTGTGCTCTTGTGGACGATACTAGACATGCGGCGTCGGTCGTCTGGGACGTCAACTTCTTCTTGCGGAGACTGGAACGGCCAGCGTTGTCGGCTCTGCAGATCCTGTCGGCGCTCGTGGCCGCCGCGGTGCACGATGTCAACCACCCGGGCGTGAACAACGCCTTCTTGGTGGCCTCGAGCTCGCCGCTGGCCGTCCAGTACTCGGACGACTCGGTGCTGGAGCGGATGCACCTGGCCGAGTGCTTCCAGGCGTGTGCCCAGGACGGCTGCGACGTGTTCGAGGGCCTCTCGCGCGACCAGAAGCGCCAGAGCAGGCAGCTCATTATCGCCATGGTGCTCGCGACCGACTTGAGCGGCCACGTGCAGCACGTGAACCGGCTCAAGACCAAGAGCATCGCTCTGCAGGCGGCGGGAGACCAGGCGGCTGCCGTCCCAGTGGACCTGGCGCTGACGTCGATCATCATGATGGCGGACCTGGGCCACGCATTCAAGAGCTTCGAGGCGCACCGCGCGTGGTCGCAGCGCGTGACGGACGAGTTCTGGGCACAGGGCGACGCGGAGCGGCAGCTCCAGCTGCCCGTGTCGCCGCTGTGCGACCGCCAGCGCGCCGCCGGCAAGTTCGAGGCCAGCCAGGTCGGCTTCCTCGAGTTCGTCGTGCTGCCACTGTGCCTGGCCGTGCGCGACGTCGTGCCGCTGCGCGAGTTCGACCGCGTGGTCGCGCAGATCCGGCGCAACGCGGACGAGTGGCGGCAGCGCGCGGGCCTGCGCGGCCGCGGAGCGGAGCCCGCCTGCGCTGCAGCAGCAGCCACCGAGCTTCGACAGGCGTCGTCCGTCTGATTCTAGCTGGTATTCATCATAATAGAGCATTACCGCGAGCGGATTGTAGCCATATTATCAGATTCTGGACGGATCACATTGAAGTTGACGGCAGTTGGATCTGGGCGATAGGCTGTCGGTCGTCTTGCATTGCAAAAAATCATGTCTGGCGAACCATTCCGTAACGACCGAGACTGATGATTACTGGGACTGAACCGGACACTAGCGATGACTTTGCTACGAAGTTCGTGGCGACGATCGGACGACATTGACGGTTTACTACGGTAATTTATTATTACAGTGGTACGGCACGGATCGGATGACGGACAGCCGCGTCCGGCGCCAACGCATCAGGTCGCGGCGAGCCGGAGGCGGGGGGATGGAGGCGCCTTTATGGCCGTCACGGGAGCTCGTCCTTATGCGTCGTACGTGCGCGGGAGCGGCTGGATGCTGGGGCCACCAACGCATCGCAGCCAGCAAGTACACAGTAACGTCTAGCGCGAGCGTCCCTTTGGACGCGTGCTCGCGATATCCGGCGCTGGCTGGTAAGCTTAGCGTCCGCCACATGACACGATCAACACGCACGACTTGCGACTTGGAGAGACCGACCGCCTGGATACTGTTACGTGCGTGCATGGTATTGTCACGGGACGCGTGCCTCGATGCGTGCGCGCGGTTCCCGCAATCCGTAGAGGCCGAGTGCGCAGTCTCGGACAGCGTTCAGCTCTGGAAACTGCCTCGCTCAGCTCCTCATGCACTGTGCATCCCGTCCACCTCACTAGTTTTGATCGCACTCACGCCCGTACAGTGTACGCTGTCGTGCGCAGCTCATGGTGTGTTGACCGCCGACCCGCCGCGTCTGGCTAGCTAGGTGTCGCACACCGAGTAGCCACAGTGGTCCGCATGCATTCTCCGCGTCAACAACGACACGCCAGCCGCCGCGGAGTCAGCGCAGCCAGCATACATGTTCACTGGTGCGCATGACCTGCTGCTTGGGTGTCGCCGACGCCTCGGTCGTCGAGTTGCCTGCGACCATGATGCAAGTTTGCGGGCGCGATTGACGCGATGCCATGTACTGTACAGTGAAAAGTTGCAATGTGAACCTTGCAGACTGAATACCCCGATCCCTTTTGACGTGCCGGTCGTCGGATTGTATTAGCAAAGCGGTCGAAAAATCCGATTCTTTCGCGGAAATCGGCGTTTTAAAGAGCCGGAGAGCGGCGGCTTCTTCCGCCCTTTGAGCCGACGCAGGAGGCGATCCAATTCCTGCAAAGACACGAAGCGGCGAGAGCTCTTGGGCGTCCGCGCTATGGGAAGCTCTTGCGGTTGCCACGACGTTGTTGTACACTCGGGAGCGCTCGCTCGCTCGGAAAATCCGATCCGGAGATCGCCGTTTTATGAGTGCGCATCTCGCTCGCTCGGCCGAGTGGACAATGCCGAAAATCGCCATCCAGCGTCAAGCGCTCCGTGGATCGGTGGACTGAACGGCGAAGCGTCGCTGTGAATGCGCATTGGGCACGCCTCTTATCCAGAGTGTGCGGCCAGAAGAGACCTCTGCCGGCGCTTTCCACAGTCCGCCCAATTTCGCGCCAGAGCAATTGCAGTAGCCTTGACACGTAAACGAGCGCGTCGCATGCGCGTTCCGAAAATATGAGCCAAGCCGGTCGGAACGCCGGTTTTATCTCAGTAAGCGTAAGCGTCACGAACCCGAAAAGCACTTCATTAGCTCATATTCGAACGACCTGTGAGAGCGAATACCTCCGTATCTTGGGTTTACTCACTCGCGCAGAAACGAGCCAGGGCGGAAACGAACCGGTACGGTACACCACTCCCGCACTCCCGCCAGCTGCAAGGCGGCGCGCCTCGCTGCTCTGCCTTCACAAGTCGAAAAAGGACGCGCCGGGCGGAAGGGACCGCTCCGCCTCCGACCCTCACAACGCGCGCTCCCTGCGCCTCTGGCGCCCCGATCCCCGCGCCGCGCCGCTGCTCGCCGGGCGGCCTGTTGCTCGTACCTCTCGGCGCCGCCGGCTTCATCCCAGGCAGCCCAGCCCCCCCTCCGCCGCGGATCGCGGTACCAGCGGAATCAGAAGACGGTTTACGCGTCTTGTTGTCCTGGCCTTTCCTCTTATTTCCGGTTGCCGTCGGTGGGAAAGTACGCCGTCGCCTATAGACCATAGCGGCATGGACCGGTTCAAGCTCGAGGATGTGGACAGCGAGTACGACGTGGTGGAGCCCATGCGCGCGAGCTCGTTCGACATGAGCTTCACGCTGAGCAGCTACCGCCACAACAACGGGCTGGACGCGGCGCTGGCGGCCGCGGCCGCGGCCTACGACCGCGACGGCAGCGCGGACGGCTCGAGCGACACGGACAACCAGCGCGAGGGCGACGCGCGCGGCACGAACCCCAACTGGAAGGCGGCCCCGCTCGGGCTCGACATGCTGGACGGCAAGGGGCGGCTGCACGCGGATGAGATGGGCGGCGGAGACAGCGCCGTGAGCGGCCGGCCCCGGAACAACACGGAGACCTTGCGCAAGGACGCGGCCGTGGTCGCGCAGAAGCTGGACGAGAAGGCGCAGGAGGCCGTCGCCATGACTAGCCTCGCAGGACCCGTACCCTGGCGCCTCGCCAAGCGCATGCAGGACGTGCACATCTACCGCCCGGCGTTGCTAGAGGGCGAGGAGGCCAACAAGCTGTACTTCCGCGTGTCGTGCGAGGTGCGCGCCAACCTGACGACCGTCATGGAGTACCTGTCCCCCACGGACACGCGCAGCTACTTCGACATTGAGGCGCAGGTCTTCCCGGGGCTGCTTCACGCGTCCGTCATCAAGCGCATGGAGCTGCCGCACTCTCAAGGAGGCGATGAATACTCGAGCAGTCACAGTGGCGACGAGGGGGTGAGCGACCCCTTCCCGCACTTGCAGGTCAAGTGGCACGCGAGTCGGTTTGCTGGCCGATTTGTCAAGCCCGTGGACTTCTTCTTCGTCGAGTACGCCAACATTGACACGCTCGAGGATGGGCAGCAGCGAGGATTCAGCTATATGCGCTCGGTCGAGTCGTTCAAGGGTGACGAGCTGGCGAGTCGCCTCAACAAAGAGGACGTGAGCATCCCGCAGAGCGTATCCAAGTGCAAGCGTGCGGTCATCAACAAGAGCATTTGTCTGGTGGAGCCGTCCAAGTTGTCTTCTGGTGGCAACCAGACGGGGATGAACGGAGCGTACGAGATCACATTCATGGCGGTGATTGATTTCCAGCAGCAGTTTCCGAGCAGTGTGGGCCAAAAGATCATCCACAACTTTACGGAGCGCTTGCTCGGCGTGCGCGAGCTGCTCTACAAGACCCTGTTCCAGCCAATCGAGGTCCTGCCGCGCGAGCTGTGGAAGAGTGCGCGGATGAACAAGTGCGCTATCTGCCACTCGTACTTCTCGCTGGTGCGAAAGTTGCACCATTGCCGCGCGTGCGGCGAAGCCGTGTGTGGCCAGTGCAGTCGCAGGTGGATGCTGCAGCCTGGAACACGGACAAAGGTCAACCTGGAAGCGTCGATCGGTCCTGGTGGAGCCGCATCCGCTGCCAAAGCATCTTCGCCGCCATTGACATCCCTGGCAGCGTCAGCGTTAGGGCCATCGACGGGGCAGAAGGATTCGCGGATCCGCCTCTGCACGTCGTGCTCGCTACGCGCGCGAAGCCAGCTAGTCGGGGATTCCCTACCGTTCGCGTCGCCTCCGCGATTTTCGCAGTCGCACGGCGCTCAGCCACGAATGCGTAGCGCATTGAGCAACGCAGCTGCTGCTGCGACGAGCTCGATGATGAACAGCTTCAAGGTCTCGAGCGCCTCGAACGTTCCGCGCATGACGAACGTGCGGGAGTGCGATGTGAAAGTAGCGAGCGCAGTGTCTCTCGACCCGGAGACGTTCACTGCGAGCGCGATGGCGTTCGCAGAGCTCGTCGCGTCACTCGGGGACCAGGAGCCGCACTTCATGATGGTGTCGTACTCGGAGCACCACGACGGCGCGGCCGTGTACGAGGCACTGGCGCGTGCCGCTCCCAACACCTTATTTATGGGCGGCACGTCGAGCGCGGGCGTATACGGCCACAAGGACAGCTACGTCGACAGCAACTTTGGCCACTACACGCGCAGCAGCAGTAGCAGCGCTGGTGGCGGCCGACTTGGTGGCAGTGGGAGCATCCCGATCCACGGCCCAGTGCTCGGGCTCTGGGGCATCTACGACCCGGAAGGCTCGTTTGCAGTGCTCAACGCTGACTTCATGATGGAGAATCCGCGAGACGCGGCCCGTCGATGCCTTCTGGACGGCATGGGTATGCTGTGCATGGAACCAGAGGACCAGCCGGACTTTGTGTGGATGGCAATGTCCACCGGGCTCGAGTCGGGGACAGAGGAGATGGTCGTTCGAGCGGTGAACGAGATCATCGACTGCTCGTACTCGATCGTCGGCGGCAGTTCGTCGCGAACAGGGAACAACTACTCCGGCGGCGCCGGCGAGAACTCGGTTCGCGCGGGCGAGCGGGTGCCGTCCGCAGTCAGCGGGCTGGCGTCCCGCTCCCCTGTGGCGACTCAGATCTGCTCGGAAGGCGGCAACGTGGGCTGTGTCACGACGTTGGGGGCGTGCTTTGCCATCTGCAGCCCCAGCGTCGAGATCACGCACGCCATGTTCACGTGCTACGAGCCGACGGACAAGTCGTTCGTCGCGACCCAGGCGAGCGGCCGCGAGCTGCAGGCGCTGGACCTCAAGCCGGCCTTCGCGGCGCTCAACGAGGGGTGCCACGGCATGCTGTCGGAGTTCGCGAGCCGCCCCGAGCGCTACAGCTTGGAGCTGACCCACCTCCCGCTGTACTACCCGCTGGCTCGCGAGCCGAGGAAGGACGCGTCGGCGGCCGCGCGGCTCTTCCGGACGCAGCTCAAGTCGTCGCGACACCACGTGCTGCAGCCCGAGGAAGCCTCGCGCGACCAGACGCTGCACCTCGGCGCGGAGGTCCGGCTCGGCGAGCGGCTGCGCATGATGTCGATCACGCCGCAGCACGTGGGCCCCAAGATCAAAGCCGGCTTCCGCGACGCGCTCAAGACGTCCATCCCCGTGCTGGACCCGCAGGACGTGATCGGCTGCCTCATGAGCGTGAGCGTCAACTACGACCGCATCCTGCAGGGCGACCTGCGCGCCGCGGTCGCCGACACGGCCGCGCGCTGCTTCCCGGCTGGCGCGCTGCTCGCGTCCGTGTCGCACGGCCAGCAGGGCGTGCTGCACGGCGCGAGCGAGGCGGCCCACGCCAACGGCATGGTCTCGTCGCTGCTGATCACGAACCGCAAGAAGTCGCACAAGCTCATGCCGCTGCGCCCGCTCATCCTGCGCCGCACCAGCACCTGTTAGGCTCCGCCGAGGCAGCCCGTTAGAAGAGAGCGCGTCGAGTGCGCGTCGCCCTAGATTCCAAGCGCTCGAGCCAGGTAGGAGCAAAGCACGACCAATGTATCGGAGCGGACCTGACGCTCGCTTGCTCGCTGCCTTCTCCAGCGTGGCGACTCCCGCCCGCCCACGCGTTCTATGCTACGTACTCGGCTGCATCGCTCTACAGGTCGGCGACGTCGCCCTCGTACCGCGCGACGTTGCGGTCCGAGAAGGGCGGCGTGGCGCGCGCTATGTACGCGCCGCGGTGCTCCGGGTTGGTGATGAAGAGCGAGCCCGAGACGCCGATGGCGGCCGCCGTGGCGCGCATGGCGTCGGCCACCTGGTTTTCCTGCCGCTCGGCCACGTGCTGCGTGAAGATGTCGCCCGAGCGGCCGCTCGTGATGGCGAGCACCGTGGGGCCGGCGCCGCTGAGGAAGCAACCGTGCGCGCCGGCGGCCAGCGCCGCCTGGATGAGCGGCTCCAGGTGCGGGTACTGCGCGGCGCCGCGCTGCGGCTGGTGCAGCCGGTCCTGCGTCGCGTAGCGCAGCTCGTCGAGGTTGCCGGAGCGGAAGGCGTTGACGAAGATGGCGGCGCGCCCGATGTTGAACACGGCGTCCTTGCGGTCGACCTTGGCGGGCAGGATGGCGCGCGCGACGCTCGTGGGGCCGGTCGTGTCCGGGATGAACACGACGCACTGCAGCCCGTCCGGGATCTGCACGCGCGACGAGTACCAGCGGTCGTCGGCGAAGACGCCGAGCTGCAGGCCGCCGTAAATGGCGGGCGCCACGTTGTCCGGGTGGCCCTCGATCTCGGACGCCAGCTGCAGCAGCTCCTCCTTGCCGCGCACGGGCAGCCGCGAGCCGGCGAGCGCCAGCCCGGCGATGATGCCGCCCACGATCCCCGCCGAGCTGCTGCCGAGGCCGCGCGCGAACGGGATGCGGTTCTTGCAGTGCACCTTGAGGTTCAGCGGCAGGTCCTCGCCCGCGGCCTTGAAGGCCGCCTTGAGCCCGACGATCACGAGGTTGGACGCGTCCGTGGGCAGCTCGCGCGCGCCCTCGCCCTCGTTCGTCAGGTGGATGCGGCGCACGAGCGAGCCCTGCTGGCGCGCGGCCTCCTGGTCCGCCGACGGCGGCAGCACCTCGACCGCGATCTCCGTCCAGATGTCGAGCGCCATGCCGATCGTGTCGAAGCCCGGGCCCATGTTGGCCGTCGTGGCCGGCACGCGCACCACCACGGACGTCAGCTTGCGCTTCTCGCCCTGGGGCGCCAGCGGCGCGCGCGCCTTGGCCGCCGCCGCCGCGGACGCCTTGGCCCGGGCCGCCTGCTTGCTGCGCGAGCCCACGGCGAAGGCTAGCGCCGCGCCGGCCGCCGCCACCGCCAGCTGCGTGGCCAGGCGCTGCGTCGAGAGCTCCGAGCGGTCCGACATGGAGGCGGAGAGGAGAGGAGAGCGAGCGAGCGAGTGACGCAGGGAGGGGAGCGGATTCCGAGATGAAGGCGAGGCGCTCGTTGGACGTGCGGCTTGCTCAAACACTGAATGGTGTGGTCAACATTATATTCGGGCACACAACTTTATTCTAGTCATTCTCACCTGAAATAGTGACTCGTACGCTAGTTATGTACAAGTTGTGACCCCCTACCGTCCGCAGCCGTTGAGGAGGGATCCGCGCCGGGCCGGGTCCTCTACGCGGCGTCTCGCTGCTTGCGCTCGTCTCCGTCCGCGTCCTCGCCGACGTCGCGGCCGTAGAGCCACCGCACGAGCCGCGACCGGCGCTGCTGC
>JAADXX010000756.1:0-13434 GCA_023338025.1 Phytopythium oedochilum
CGGCACGCGGCCCTGCTGCGCGTCCTCTCCGCCTGGCAGCGTCAGCTCGGCCTCGCGCTCCGGCAGCAGCGCGGACGTCTCGTCCGCGGGCCTGGGCCGCTGCTGCCGGAGCTTGGCGGCCTGGCCGGCGGCCGGCGGCGGCGGCGGCGCGGCGACGTACCGCGCGCCGCCCTTGCGCAGCTGCAGCACGGGCGTCTCGAGGTACCGCCGGCGCTGGAAGCACTTGCGCGCGTACAGGAAGAGCAGGCAGAGCGCCATGGCCACCTTCATCTGCAGCACGCCGAACCAGGGCTTGTCAAACGGGCACAGCAGCGTCGCGCCGCCCGCGCGCTCGGGGTCGCGGCACGTGTGGACGCCCACGGACCGCACGCCGTACTCAGTCTTCATGATGACCGTGCTGAACGTGCCCGACACGAGCATGGCCGCCGCGTGCAGCGCGCCCGCGTGGCTCGGCTTGCGCGCCATCGCGTTCGCTGTGGAAGCCGAGGCGGCCGCCGGAAGACGCGCAGGCGGAGACGGAACTGGGTGGCGCGCGTCCCAAGCCGACTCGACCTTTGATGCGCGATCCAACAAGGCGGCGAGGACTGGGTTCCGCATGCAGCGCGGTGATTGGATAAAATGGATGGATTTGTTTCATAAAAGTTAATTATTTTTAATGAAAATAATTGGAGTGTGTTATTGTGCCGTAAATGGATGCTTTCTTTTACGCACTTAATTCAGATCAATTTTGTACACAACGGTTTATTAATTGCACCACGTTTTATTTTGCCAAATCAGACGGCTTACCAGGAAC
The DNA here is from genome assembly GCA_023338025.1 of Phytopythium oedochilum. Lineage (NCBI taxonomy): Eukaryota > Oomycota > Peronosporomycetes > Pythiales > Pythiaceae > Phytopythium > Phytopythium oedochilum. The sequence goes on from JAADXX010000756.1 coordinate 794, forward strand.
AAATTTTGCGCTCACTATCGCGACGGTTTTGGAAAACCAATAAAAATATACGTTGGCAACTTTGAAACTTGCTTAAAAAAACCGCACCATTGATGCTGTTTGATGAGTTCATTCTCTTTGAAAGTCTATAAATATTCTAAATCCTTCTCTAAAATACAAATGTTTACTAAGTTGTATTAGACAGCTAAAACAGTTGATGGAACAGGGGGATGATTTTGGCCAATCCGGAGGCTTCGAATAACGTTAAAACAATGTACTGATACCTCCCATCCTGAATTGTGTAAACGAGTCGTGCGACTATATTTGAAGTTTTTCGCGATTCAAAACACTTTCTATACAAACAGCACGTGACGACTTTCTTTTATAATTGATTTGCAAATAAGGTTATACAGACATCAAGGTAAATTTTCATAGTGGTCAACTATACATTTCAATTGTTTTATAGCAAAATACTCAAATCAGATTTGAATTGAGTTTGACGGTTGTATATCGTTTTTAAGGCTCGTTTAAAGTTATGTTTTCAAACATTTTTTTAATATTTTGACCAATCAACGTCGATTAGCTCTCATTAGCCTGCAGGCGGGCATCAAGAGCAAGAAGGCCATGGGCAACTGCATCGGGCAGGCGGCTGTGGCGCCGGGCGGCGACTCGTTCGTGGACGTGCTCTTCTTCCCGGACCGCGCCATGCCGTGCCGGAACTTCCGCTCGGCCAAGGGCTGCGCTCGCAAGAACTGCAAGTCGCTGCACGACGAGGACAGCTCGCTGCTGCGGTTCCTCGCGTACCTCAACGGCGCCAGGCAGACCATGGACGTGTGCGTGTTCACCATCACGTGCGACGAGGTGCGGTCTGCCTCGCTGTGTGTGTGTGTGCATGGCTGTCTGCCGTTTTGTTGGCGCTGACGACGGGCGCTGTAGATCGCGAACGCGGTGCTGGCGGCGCACAAGCGCGGCGTGCGCGTGCGCGTCATCACGGACGACAACCAGGCGACCACGCTCGGCTCGGACATCCAGAAGTTCATTGACGCGGTGCGCAGGCAAGCGTAGCACGCGCGCAGGCTCGAGGACGCGCTGTATTGACTGGGTGGCTGTCTTGGGATCTAGGGCATCCCGGTGCGGGACGACAACGCGCGGACGCACATGCACCACAAGGTATCTCTCTGCTAGTAGCGCGGCGCATTCCCTCGGTCATTGTGGCGACACGCTCACCACTGTTGTCGCGTTGCTCAGTTCTGCATCATCGACAAGCGCACGCTCTTGAACGGTCTCGGACTGCAGGTTGGCCGGGTTAATGAGGAGCACTAACGCTGACTGCTGCGCTGCAGGCTCGTTCAACTGGAGTCGCCAGGCCGTCATCGGCAACGCGGAGAACCTCGTCATCTCGGTCGGCGGGCCGATCATCGGTACGTGCGCGCTCCAACGGATGGACGGCTCGGCCGCTTCAATGCTGACGCGACCTCGTTTGGTCGCCACCAGACCGCTTCAGCGAGTACTTTGAGAAGCTCTGGGCGCAATACAAGCGGTAGACGCAGCCATGAGCCATGAGCCATGAGCCATGAACCATGAACCATGAGCCATGAACCATGAGCCATGAGCCATGAGCCATGAGCCATGAACCATGAACCATGAGCCATGAACCATGAGCCATGAGCCATGAGCCATAAGGAGCTGGCCAACCCTTCAAGATCATTCTCAGACGGTCTCAGGCACCTCCAGCACATTTACTTTCCACCAATCGCAATTCACAATGAATCCTTTTCCACCAATCACACCATGGATTCGCTCCGCTCCATTGACCAGCAACAGACAGACAGACAGATACCAGAAGCGTCCAGGCAGGCGCCACCAAGCCAAGCCGTCCGTCCAGCCATGCTGCGGCAGTTCATGGGCCACCGGCGCGCGCTGCGCGTGCCCGCGGCGCCGCTGTCTGCGCTGCAGTCGGCCGCGCGGTTCTGCTCGGCGCCGGCCGGCGAGCGCTTCGACACGCTGGAGCGCATCGCGGCGCGTCCGCGGCGCCATCGCTTCCGCGTGGCGCTCGTGGGCCGCACCAACGTGGGCAAGTCGACGCTGTTCAACCGGCTGACCAAGTCGCGCGCCGCCATCGTGCACGACGTGCCGGGCACCACGCGCGACCGCCGGTACGCGCCGGCGCGCCTCGCGGGGCTCCACTTCGACGTGATCGACACGGGCGGGCTCGAGGACGCGCCGACGGGGACGATCGAGGAGGGCATGCTCGAGCAGACGCGGCGCGCCGTGCACGAGGCGGACCTCGTCTTCTTCCTCGTGGACGGCCGGCAGGGCGTGACGCCTATCGACAGCCACTTTGCGCGCTGGCTGCGCCGCGAGAACCCGGCCGCGCCCGTGCACCTCGTGGCCAACAAGGTCGAGGGCGACCCGGACCGGTTCGAGGACTCGATCAACGACTGCTTCCGCCTGGGCATGGGCGAGCCCATCCCGCTGTCGGCCGAGCACGGAGAGGGCACGACGCACCTGCTGGACGTGCTCATCCCGGCCTACGACGCGTTCGAGAAGGAGCAGGACGACGTCATGCGCATGTGGGAGCTGGCGCACCAAGGCCAGGAGGTCGAGGCAGACGAGAGCGACTCCAAGGACAAGGACGTTGGCGAGAAGAAGGAGGGCGAAGACGAGGACGAAGAGGAAGACGTACGTGCTCACATGTTGGCCGGGTGAACGGCTAGAGAACTCACCCGACCCGTAATGCTGTGTCTGCAGTCGCGCATCGTCAAGATGGCGATCGTCGGGCGGCCCAACGTTGGCAAGTCGACGCTGCTCAACAAGATCGTGCGCAAGGAGCGCGTGCTCACCGGCCCCGAGTGCGTCATGCGTCAGGCTGCAAGTGTCGGACGCGAAGGTGTAGATGCTGACGATGGCCAACTGTCTGTATGGGGCTGTGAACAGGCCTGGGGTGACGCGCGACTCGGTCGAGGTGCCATGGCGGTTCCAGGGACGCGACGTGAAGCTCGTTGACACGGCGGGCATCCGCAAGTACAGCAAGCGCGACCACGATAACCAGATCGAGAACCTGTCGGTGCGCGACGCGTTCCGCGCGATCGACTCGGCGCAGGTCGTGGTCGTGGTCGTCGACATGAGCGAGCCCAAGCTCATCCACATGGACCTGACGATCGCGCACCGCGTGATCGAGGAGGGCCGCGCGCTCGTGATCGCCGCCAACAAGAGCGACCTCGTGGGCAGCAAGGTCGAGCTCGAGATGCAGCGCATCCAGGATGAGCTCGCCGACTCGCTCGCGCAGGTGCGCGGCGTGCCCGTCGTGCCCATCTCGGCGCTCGACGGCAAGGGCATCCGCAAGCTGCTGCCGGAAGTGTGAGTGTCTTCGGCCGTTCCTGGATGTTGAGCGTCCGTCCGTGCGTGGCTGGGCTGACCTTGGCGCCGTCGTGTTCGTACAGGATGGCGGCGTACGAGCGGTGGAACCTGCGCGTGAGCACGGGCCGCCTCAACCGGTGGCTCAAGGCCATGGCACGCCACCACCCGCCGCCCACGGTCAAGGGCAAGCCGCTGAACGTCAAGTACGCGACGCAGGTCAAGTCGCGGCCGCCCACGTTCGCGGTCTTTGTCAACCGGCCCAACGACGTGCCCGAGTCGTACCAGCGGTGCGTCTCTCGCCCTCTTCGCCGTGCTGGGGTTGATCCGGTGTCTGGTCTAACGAAGACGATGTGTTTGTACGAGGACAGCTTCCTGATGACGCAGCTCCGCGACGAGTTCGACATGGTGGGCGTGCCTGCGCGCTTGCTGCTGCGCGGCAACACGGACAACCCGTTCGAGAAGCGCAAGAAGTTCCAGCGCCGCACGTCCAGCGTGCTCTACGGCAAGCAACGCGCGGCCTCGCCCTCTCCATCGCCCTCTCCTTCGCCGCCCAAGAGCAAGAGCGCGGAGGGCGGCAGGACCAAGAAGCAGCAGACCGGCCACTTCAAGCCGCGGCGGTTCAAGTAGAGCAGGCAGCTTGGTGGGCTGTGCATCCGAGAAGTAGCGATCACCCCACGGCGCATTTGTAGAGGTGATGGAGGAGGAACACAGACGTCGCCATGTCAATGCAAAGCCTTCCTCCTGTATTGAGAGCGCCGTGAGACCCGCCGTCCGTCCACACACGCTCACATCTCGAGACAGCAGGCGGACGCGCGCGGAAATGAAGGAGAGCGCGGCACCTACGCCGAGGCGGTCAGGTGCGGGAAGCACTGCTCGATCGTAAAGCCCTTGGACGAGTGCTTGCTCTGGAAGTGGTCGTTCAGCGCCGTCAGCTGTCCACGCCACACACCACGCCACGCCACGCCACGCCACGCGTTAGTCCAAGCGAGCGAGTCAATAGAGCGCAAGATACTATAGCGACGACAAGTGGGACGCACACTGGCCGTGACCATGAAGGTGGTCATGCAGATCTTGCACTTGATGGCTTCCTTGTCGGCCGTCATCTTGCCCTTGTTGGCCGCGTGGTTCTTCTGCTTGGCGTCCTTGGCCTTCTTCAAGTTGTTGCGGTCGCGCTTCGTCTGGGACTTCTGACCGTTGCCGCCGCCCATGGTCGTCTAGAGATGCAGCAGAGGACGAAGAAGAGGGACGGGGGGAAGCAGGCGCGCGGAGCTTCTTCTTCTGCTTACCAGCAGCCGGATGTCGAAATGGGCGAATGGTCCCAAAGGCGGCCCCTTCGCTGGGTACGTTCATGTCGCGCGAAGGTGGAGCGTGCGTGAGAGGGGTACGCATGGGGTACGCACAGTTCTCGTAGAACATGGTACACTGTACCATTTTGATTCATCCATCACCAGCTTGGGCGCGAAAGGTCGCGGCGACAACTGCACTGCTCAACATTCCGTCCGAATGCGCAAAGTTGCGCCGATTCCGTGTCGCTGCGCGTGCTCATGCGTGCCTCCGGGCGTTGTAAGAGACGCTGCTGCTGCTGCTACTGCTTCCTTTGTCGGTCCGCCTCCCGCTCTGGGGGCCAGGGTCCGCTTCCGGGGCGAGGAAGAGGAGGAGGAGACGCCGCTCGAAGAGGACGACGACGAGTCTCTCGCGTTGCTGCGCGTAAGAGTGCGCGCGCTGGAAAAGTACAAGGCCAACTACGAGCTGCTGTGCGGGCAGCTGGGCGAGCTGAACGCGCAGATCGGGCTGCAGCTGCAGCGCCACGAGAGCGACGTCGAGGCGCTCCAGGCGACGATCGACGAGCTGCAGCGCGCCAAGAGCGAGCTCGAGGCGCAGGTTGCTGGCCAGCGCGAGGCGGTGCAGCAGGACCGTGAGTACTCGCAGCGCGTCCACCGCCAGCTCTCGACGGCGGCGCAGCTGCTCAAGGCCACCGAGAAGCGCGTCGAGAGCACGGAGCAGCAGCTGCTGGGCGAGATCGAGGACGCGCACGAGCAGCTCGAGCGGAGGCAAGCGCAAATCGCCGAGCTGCAGGCAGCGAACGCAGTGTTGGAGGCGCAAATCGTATCTACCAGTCGTCAGTATCAGCAGCAAATAGATACCGAAGCCAGAAAGCACGCGGCTGTGCGAGAGAAGCTCAAGAGTCAGTTAGGAGCGGCGACCGCGCGATGCACGGCTCTGAGTGACCAGCTCAAGCAGCAGCGAGCGGTCAGTCGAGAAGCCAAGAAGCTTGTGACAGGCGCTCGGAGCGAGATGGAGGCGCTGCGGAAGCAGCTCAGCAGCGCGCAGCAGGACGCAGAGCACCTTGGCGCGATCCTTGACAGCCAGCGCGCCGAGCACGACGACAGCACGCGCACGCTCGCAACGCTGCGCCGAGCCAACAAGAAACTCGACATCAAGCTCGCGACCGCGACGTGTGAGCTGGAGGGACTCCGGGTCGACATGCTCGCCATACAGGAGCAGCTAGTCGTCGCGAACAAGGTGGTCGCGGCGAGCCAGAGCGACCTCAAGAGCGCCAAGAGCGAGCTGCAGCGGCGAAGCGATGCGCTTGAGCACGCGCTCAGCCAGTGCGAAGCGCTCCAGCTCGAGATGCAAGCGCGAGGCGACAAAGAGGCGCAGGCTGTCAGTGAGCATCGACGCCAGCGAGCTAGCAAGTACCAGCGCGAGGTGCGCGAGATGCGGCAGCTGCTTGCGCTTAACGCCCAGCGCGCGGCCGACTCGTCCAAGGACGTGGAGAAGCTCAAGCAGGAGCTGGAGCACGTGCAGAAGCTGGTGCGCGCCGGCAGCGCGGCAGGTCACGCCCCTATGCAGCATCCAGAACGTCGGCCTGCTGCGACAAGTGATAGAGAGACCGAGAGGCGGCGGCGATGTAGCGGTGGAGCCAGCGACAGCGAAGACGAGGACAAGGAGCTGGACGAAAGCAACGACTCGTGGTGCGATTTGTTGCTGGCCAATGGCAAAGCAGAGGAGTCTGTGCTCCGGTGCGCCATTATGGAGCAGGTGCGGACGTTCGCGGCGTGAAAATGTGGAGAAGAGACTCTACACGCAGTGTATTTGGCCCACTAGCTGCGCCTAGCGCCTGCTAGAGGTCTGGGACGCGCGAGTGAGGGTCTCGTAGCGCGCCTTGAGCTTGTCGAACTCGTCTCGCAGGAATTGGTTCTCCTCCTGTAGGTCCTCCACCTCCTGTGCCAGCGCCTGGACATCGTCGGCGCGGTCAGAGAGCGACGTGGACGGGTCCACATCTCGGCTCGAGATACTTCGACTGCTCTTGCCTGCCGCCTCCTCTGCGAGCGATCGCTGCTTCCGCTCCAGAGCGGCGATCTGCTCGTCCTTGTCACGCAAACTATCGCGGAACGTACGTCTCAACGTCTCCACCTCCGTCTCGAGCTCTTCCACCCGCGAACGTGACGACCCACTGGACGACGGAGGCGTCAATCCGTCGTCACCGCCTCTCGACAGCGTCCCTGGACGCATCGGCTTCCGCTGCTGCATGTCATCGAGCGACAAGTGAGTCGACATGACAGCTCGCACATCCGTAGAGGGACGTACAGGGATGCGAGAGGGACCGACGAGACCGGGGAGAACCGTCGCGGAGCTTTGCACTTGCGCACTCAGTACTGGCACCGGTGGCTGCTGCGGCTGGTTCCCTGCCGCGGCTCGCAACTGCTTGTCCTTGTCCTCTAACTGAGCGCTCAAGCTTTTGACGAGCTCGCTTAGGCGCTCCTTCTCGGCCTGCTCAATACTCCACAGCGTTAGTCTCGACAACCGCCGCTCACTTCGGAATCCATTCGTACGACCGACCGCAATAGCTCGGAACTGGGAGGCCTCACTCGGAGCAGGCATGAACCGCTGGCTGCTCCCACCTGGCGTCTCGACTTGCTCGCTGCTGCCTCGGAGCTCTCGCTTCGCGTCCTGGAGCTTGCTCTTCCACAACTCGACCTGCCGCTGCAGTGCGTCCACGAGCGCGTCGTCCGTGCGCGACTTGTCCACCAGCACCTGCAGCTTGGTCCTGGCGTCCTGCTTCTCCTTGTCTAAGACCTGCGCGCGCGACTTGAGCGCCTCGAGCTTGCGCGAGAGCTGCTGCGTGGTCTCCTGCAGCGCGTCGCGCTCGGCAGCGATCTTGTCCACTTGCTTCTGCCGAAGCACGGCGTGGTTGGCCAGGTCCTTGTGTGCACGCTCGTCCACATCCAGCGCTGGCGTTGCTGCTGCTGCTCCTGCCTCGCTCTTCCCGTCGACAGAAGCGACCGCAGACGACGTGGCGGCGCTCAGATCGGCTTGCAGCTTCTTCACTTTGGCCTTCAGCATGATGATTTGCTGCGCTCGACCGCGTCGGCCCTCTCCACCGGCACCAACGCCGTTCACAAGCTCGTCCAGAGGCATTTCCTCGCCTGCTTCACGCACCAAAGCGCGCTGTGTGCGCTTGAGCTCGGTTTGCAGCGCCGCATTCTTCGCTTTCAGTTCTTCGCACTGCTTCTTCATGTCCCCGACTGCTGATGAGGAGGAGGCGCAGGCGGCTGGAGAACTTGCGAGCTCGTCAGGAGAAGCCGGCGAGGTCGCTGCAGCACGAGCCTCCAGGCGCTGGACCTTCATCCGAAGCGTCTCGGCCTCCTTCTCCAGCTTGGAGCGTGCATCCTCGACCGCCTTGCTCCTCTTGGTTGCGTCTGCAGCGAGTTGCTTGTCCCGTTGGGCTGAGCGCTTGAGCTGCCGGATCGTGCGCGCCTGGTGGACGATCTTGGCGTCTCGAACGTCCTGCGTGGCGATCCGCAGACACTCGTACGAGTCAGAGTCGCCAACACACTAACTAGCCTGGACAGTGCCATCGTACGTACATGCTCGACGCCGTCTTTGTCTAGCAGAATGTCCTGCACAGCCTCCGCGTTGAGTCCTGGCACAGGCGCGAGAGCCTCGGCCTGGATTTCCATCCTGCACAATGTACACACCGACCAGTGAGTCTCGATTCCTCCGGCAGATGCTGTGGACGGACCCACTCACGCCTTCAGCTGCCGCTTGAGCGCGTTCACCTGGTCGCTCAACGCCGCATTGGTGTTCGTAAGCTGCTGGATCTGCTGGACGCCGGCCCACTGCATCTCTGCTCCAGGATCGGGCGACCCTCTCGCCACTGGACCCCCAACCACGTCGTCATCACCCTCATCCTCCTCGTCGTTATTGTCCCGCCGTGAGCTTGTCCGTGCCGGGGTCTTCCTCGTTGGAATCCGCGACGCTCGAGGTGCCGTATGCTGGATCCCACCTCCGTCTTCGTCGGACGAGCTGTCGCTCTCCTCGTCGTCAAACCGCGGGACCACCAGCGGCTCCTGCAACACGAACGATGGTCCAAGGCGTCATCAGTGCCTTGCTGTGTCAGCTCACACAGCATGATGAAGGGACGACCTCGGCTGTTGACCCGGCGACTGGCGCCGCGAAGTCCTCGTCCTGCGGTCGGCGCGGTCGCAGGGATATGCCGATCACGCGCTGACCGTCGGGACGTCGCTGCACCTCCGCGCTCGCCAGCTCCATCTCGCCCTTCGCGCTGCGTGCCAGATACGTCAGTGCCGTCGCTAACTCTCCGCCTCGGTCCCAAGAATAGAGAACGCAGCACTGGGTGGCTTTGAACAGCGCGCCAACGCACGCCCACTTGCTAGCCGGTTATCTCGACACTCGGCTGATAAACAACGACGCATCCGTCACACGTACACACGTACACACACGCCGGCAGGAGCGGCCGCGCTGCGAGCTTCACCGCGTCTGCTGGCGGCTCTGCTTGGCCTCGAGCGTAAAGTCGGCCAGCCCGGCGATAATGTCGTCCGTCTTGAGCGGCACGCGCGGCGTCTTGTGTGTCTTGGCCGTCCCTGGTGATGGCGTCGGCGCTGGCGACGCTGACGCTGAGGGAGACGCGTGTGGTGGCGGCGGTGGAGGAGGTGGCGGCAAGCTGGTCGGCGACAAAGTGACGCTCGCGACCGACACGGAGCGCGCCGCGCGCGCGTCGGCGCTTCCATTGGCGCCGACGCGCACGCTCGCGATGCGCTGCGCCTCACTCTGCAGCTTGGCGAACAGCTCCTTCTGCTTGAAGAAGAGCCGCAGGCTGCGCATGGCCCCGGCATCGATCATCATCTGCCCAAAGCCGCGCACCTCGACGAGCGCGCCGTCGCCGCGGATGCCGCCGTACTTGCCGGTGAAGCGGCCCCAGTGGCGCCAGGAGAAGTAGCACTGTGGCGGCTGCGTGAACACGTCGAGCACCTCCATGGGGAAGCCGTCGGCGAACGCCTCGGTGAGCACGGCGCGCGGGTCCTCGCTCGCGCTCGCGGCCGTCGGGTCCAGGTCGGCGAGGTCGACGCCCGTCATGTAGAGCAGGCCGAACATGTCCGTGTCTCGGATCTCCGCGCCGCGCACGCGCTCGCCGTCGTTCACCTGCAGGTAGAAAGCGTCGTGGCACACGCTTCGCCACTGCGCGTAGACCGCCTTGTGGGTCGCCTCCATGAGCAACGTCTGGCAGCACTCCTCGACGTACGACTCGAGCGGCGTCGCGTCGTGCTCGCGCTGCCTGCCGCGCACGTACTCGAGGTCCGCCAGCGCGTACTCGGGCGGCCCGAAGCGCCACTCGACGTCCTTGTCGAGCTCCTCGCGCTGCTCGCTGCCGCCCCGGCGAGACGGGGGCTTGCCTCCGCGCGCGACGAGCGCCGCGAGCTCCTGCTTGGCGCGCGCGAGCTTGGCGTCCGACACGGAGATGCTCGAGCCCGCGGCGGGGACGAACAGCACGACGTTGGCGCCGGCCGCTTGCGCCGCAGCCGCCGCCGACATGGCCGACAGGAAGGACGCGTTCGAGTCCACACGGTGCGACCGGTTGGGCACCGACGCGACGGAGCGCGCGTCGGCGCTAGCGACGTCGTCGTCGGCCGCTTTCCCGGCAGCCGTGTCGTCGTCGTCGCTGCGGTGGCCAGCGGACGGAGGCACTCCGTTCTGCAGCCTGCCGGTCGAGACCACGCGCGGCGTCTTGCTGGCGGACGACCCCGAGCTCGAGGACGACGCGGACGTGCGGCGCTTCATGGCATGCGCCGCCGCAGCGCTCGGGTCGCTCGGGACGTCGGTGCTCGAGCTGCTGGCGTGGCTACCGGCGCCTCTTTGGCCATGGAGGTCGCTGCTGCTGCTGCAGCTGCTCCTCTTGCGCCGCAGCTGCTCCTGCGCCTGCAGAGGCAGCAGCAGCTTCCTGTCGGCGGCGGACGGGAGCTTGGCGTCGCGCGGCTGGGCCTGCGTGATCTGCACGCCTCTCAGCGCGGCGACCCACACGGCGGCGCGCTCGCTGCTCTCGGCCGTGAAGCGCAGCGTCGTGCACTTGGAGGCCGAGCTGCCGACGATGGACAGCGAGCGGTCGTGCGCGCCGCCCGACTGGTCGCCAGGGTCGGCGCGCAGCACGGTGCAGACGCACACGGGGTTGAGTCCGTTGGCGCGGGCAAAGGCGTCGCCCTCGTCGAGCGCGTGGCCCGAGGCGAGCCAGAGCTGGAAGCTCGTCTCGTCCTTGCAGCAGAAGAGCTCGGGCCGGTGGCGCGCGAGGAAGTAGTAGCGCCTCTCGGACACCTTGAGCAGCCCGCCGCGCCGCAGGCCCAGGTACCCGTGCATCAGCACGTCCACGGTGCGCTCGGGCTTGTCCGACCGCGCGCTAGCGCTAGAGGACGAGCTGGACGCGACGGTCGACCGGTCGAGGCCCAAACCGGAGTAGCTGTGCGCGCTGCTGCTGGCCGTCGAGTGCTGCCGCGGCCGCTGGGTTGGCACCGGCACTGACGACGGCAGGTCGACGCTCGTCTTGGCGTGCGGCCGCGCTTGCTGCTGTTGCTGGAGGTGCTCGCGCCTCAGCTGCTGTAGGTGGCTCACGGACGGCGCCCTCGCTGTCTTGCCGCCGTGGCGGAACAGTTCGCTGCGCTGCGACCTGTGCTGCTGCTGCAGCTTGGGATCGTCCGTGCGCGCGTCCGCTCGCGTGTGGGTAGTCTCGGCTTCCGCTTCAGGCTCGGCTGCTGCTGTTGCTGCTGCGGCCGCGGCGGCGTCCACAGCCGCGTGGGACTCGTTGGCGCGCGTGGGCTCGGCCGCGTCGACGAGCTTGGAGCTCGAGTGCTTGACGCGCAGGCGCTGCGCCAGCGCCATCATGCTCGCGCGCTCGGCTGAGGCCTTGGAGTCGCCGCGGAGCGTCGAGGCGACCGGGGGAGGCGTGCAGAGAGAGATAGAGAGAGATAGAGTGCGGTAGGAAGAGCGCAAGTGAGTAGGGAGGTCGGGCAGTGTTGGTGTGTGCGTGTTGTGGCCCCTTTTCTCCCCGTTTACCGTCGAGTCGGTGGCTTGGGTACAGGTACGGTACACCATGGAATAGTGTGGACCACGTGAAGAATGTCCCCGAATTAGAGCGCTGACTTGGGTTTTGTAGCGGGTGCGTCCCCGGATTACGCTGTACCCTACTGGACTGACTTGCGTCGGATTGCCACCTTCAACAGTTCCTTCAAGTTCAGAAACCGAGCTCTTCCTTCCCTCCTTCGATCCATCGCGGCGCGGAGTCGCGCACTCGAGATAAGGCATCACCGTCATATGGTTGTGCGTATGTATGCACGCATTGATTGATCCGGCGGGCGACACCTCGGCGTGCCACACTTCACAGTCAGGAGCGAGGATTCCATCTGCTGGTTAATCACCCGAAGATGCAACGGCAGTGGCGACATGTCGGGCATTGCGTTTGGCCGGCAAACGAGTCGGGCACGCGCCTTGCTGCTCGTATTGCTCTGCGCGGAAAGAAACGAGCCGTGGCTGGCGCCACATGTTACTCACCCGCTCAAGGTCTTCGCGAGCGGCGACGCGAGCGCATTTAAAAGTTGCGTCCGCCTCCTCCTGGACTTGAGCTGCATGCCAACCTCGCCGACACCTTGCCCGCAGGAAGGAACACTTGCTACGAATAGGGGAGACCTTCCGAGTGACGACTAGGCTCTGGAAGCAGCCGCAAACACGTAAAAGCAGCAATGCATTCGTGGCCGAGGCGCTTGCACCCGTCCTGCTGGAGGGTGCATATCCTGGATATTATCCGCGCCGAGGCGCCACGAACCAGACGAACTGATGTGTCCCCAGGATTAGACCGAGGCTGGTCCGCCCTTCATACTGAACCCTAGGCAAACAGGCGCATCTCCGTCATCTCTGGAAAATCCAGGACTGGCTCTCTAGAAATGCTAATATGGGGTATCCCCTGAATAGTGTCGTGCTGCTGCTCGTTGTCGTATGATGCCAAGCGCCTGCGC
>JAADXX010000757.1:0-13403 GCA_023338025.1 Phytopythium oedochilum
GTCGCTCCAGCACGCGCTTTGCGACGGTGACCGTTTCGAGCCCAGAAGTTTGCCTTGCCACAACTGTTGGAACAGCGCGCGTACACCACTTGGATACGTCGAGAGCTTGGGGTTCCGGGTCTTCGAGTAGCCACGCTTGGCCGCCGCATCTTGGTCTAAGTCGTCTGGGCAGGGCCCGGGGCCACTTCCTCGGGAGGCAGCCGCCGCTTGATCGCCATCCGGCCGAATCTCGAGCGAGCCGCCCTCGGCTTCGTCGCCACATCTCGCCGTCCTGGGACTGCTTGCTGCCAACGGTGGCATGTCCGTGCCGCGTCTCATATTGGCGGGCATTGAAAAACTGGGAAGACGCGTTCCATGTCGCCCAACTTTCAATTTGATTTTTGAAATGTCTTTAGAAATGAAAAAGCAAAATTAAATTTCGAATGTCGCGGTATAAGGTGCAATTGTCCCGACATCGTCCTCCGTTCCGGAAAAACTTGCAAAAAAATCACTTTGAATATTTTTTTTGTATTTTCGAAGTCTGATTGGACCAAGGAAAAGCCGCGAACGTCAGCTATTGGGTGGTACTTTTAATTTTTCTTTATACTTTTTTTTGTTCAATGGCAATCAAAGCAACAAGTCACCGCATCCGTCCCGCCCATTTCAAGGAACTCCGCCACGACCACTCCAAGCTTTCCATCCGCCCGCCAATACATTCACAGCCATCTTCACTGGCCATGAGCGCCGAATGACCATCGACGAGCTCTTGGAGCTGACTATCAACGATGTTTTCCCCCGAGACGCACTCTCAGCGACGGCGAAGAAGCGGGACCGTGGTCGGACTACAACGACTTATCTGTGGCATGGCTACTGTCCCCAGGCCTAGGTGAGGATTCTAGCAAGTGCAACTGCGGGCGGAAACGACATGGTCGCGAGCAAGTTCGTGCCAAGTGGCAGGCTGTGCCGGTGTGACCAATAATGGAAATCCTGCAACTCCCTTCAATATTATTTACCGGAACGCGATATTTTAGCGAAACCCTTGTATTATCTCAATAAAACCATGTAACTTTTTGGCGTACCCTATATTATATCAATACAATCCATAAAACTTTGGCGTAACCATGCAAAAACGTTGTGATTTTGCAGTACTCAATTAAAAAAAAGTTTTTTCACTTTTTTTTGGAATGCGCAGTTGTGCATATATAGGGAGCACACAATGGTGATTTGAGTTTTGTATATTATTTATTTAATATTATGCGTTTTGGAATCGTTTTTGAATGTGGTTTTTGAACGTTCAAAAGCACAAAAAGGCATTTTTGGTTGAAGGACATCTGTTCGACATATACAAAACATGCACAAAATGTCAATTATGCACAAAAAACAACAGGTGCTGGTCGTTCTTCTGCGTCTGCTCGGAGCGTAGAACCTGCACGTCCTCCTGGTGGCACACGGGCACCTTGGTCAGGTCGGCCGTGCGCCGGTCGATCTCGCGCACGAGCTCATGGGCCGAGGATGGCAAGAAGTACGTCGTGCTCGTGCGCCAGTCGGCCGCTGGCCGCTTCTCGTGTCCGATCAGTAGCGGCACGCGCGACGGCGCCAAGTGCGGCAGCGACAGCTCCAGCACCACGGCGATCTCGTCGTCGCGCAGGAACTCGTCCACGCCGAACACGAGCGGCATCATGCTCAGCGTCTCCATCTCCAGGTCTCCGTGGCCCGTCACATTGCGCACGAGGGCTCCGTCGACGAGCATCGAGTCTTCAGTAACTAGGTACCGAAGTCGTCAATCACTGACTGAGACCGTCACGCAACACGCACTCTTGTGGCCGACGCGGACTCCCGGTCAGACGAACTGGCCGCCCTCGAACAGGAACACGACGCGGTCGCGCAGCTCGCGCAAGCCGCCGCCGAGACGCTCGCCCTCGGGCGTGAAGTAGGCCGCCGGCTGCTTATACTTGGCCGAGAGCGACTCCGGGTCCTCCTCGCCATCGTCCACGGGCGAGCGCATGCCGAGCAGCCCGTGATCGACCGCCAGTCGGAACGACGCCGCGTCCTCCGCCGCCTCGACGGTCGCGTTCGCGCCGACCAAGCCGCCCTTTAACACCGTCACCATGAGTGTGGGAGTCGGCAGCATGGAGCCTTAACGTCAGCACCGTCACTGCAGTCGTCGACGTGTTCGTTGCAGCAGCAACTACACACACGTGTCGGCGGGTGTCGAGGCGACGCAGAGCACGTGGAAGCCCTTGACGGACATCACGTCCGACAGGAACTGCTGCGCAGCGCTGCAGTCGACGCCTTGGGCTGCGGTGCCGGTCCCCGAGAGTGCCAGCAGCGCGCGAGACGACAGCGACTGCAGCCGCGCGGCCGCCGTCGCGTAGTAGTCGCCGGACTCGCCGCCGCCGCCGCCGCCAGCGATCAGCCCGGCGGCGAACGCGGCGATGACCACAGAGCCACACGGCGGTCGAACAGACGGAGGAGGAGGCGCTGGCCACTTCTGCGGCCTTGGCCTTGGCCGCGGACGCCTTACTGCCTGCTGCCATCGCACCGCCGAATCCGAAAGTGAGAAATGTGCGGCGCTGGGTACCGAGCGCTTTTCAAAACCTCTTTGATAACATATTTCATAAATATAATTATTTATGATAATAAATAAGTACAATAAATCCCTTTGTTAATGCATATATTATCAAAGGATAATGATAAAAGCTATCTACTATTTATAGCGTGTTTTGTGGGATGGCGTTGGCACAGCGGAGGACCCACTCGTCTGCATTGAGCCCAATTACAAGTACACACATTGCTGCACCGCGGTGTCAGGTGGAGATCTCGACTCCCCTGAACCTCGGGGAGTCATCGGCGGCGCTGGCGGCGCGCTGCAGCGGCGTGAGCTCGTCGGCCGCCGCCTTCTGGCTCCTGGGCTGGCGCTTGACGTTCATCATGAAGAAGACAAGGCAGCCGGGCACGAGCTCGGGCAGCGCGTAGAAGAGCCACGGGTTGGCCTGGTGCGGGTCGAACACGTTGATGGCGGGCATAATGAGCAGCGAGAGCACGCTGCGGTAGAAGAAGAGCAGCGAGGCGATGGAGCCGATGAGCGCGACGCGGCTCGCGATGCCCTTGGCGAGCGTGGAGAACACGACCTTGCGCAGCACGTGGCGTAGCTGGAAGGCGCCGCGCTCGAGCATGACGGCGAGCGCGAAGAAGAAGAGCGCGACGACGGCGTAGTAGAGCTCGAAGACGGCGGACGAGAGGTCCGGGAAGAGCGTCTTGGCCACGAGCAGCGCGAACTCGACGAGGTAGACCCAGACGTTGGCCACGAGCAAGAGCTTGCGCGAGCGCGCGGCGTGGTGGTCTTCGCGCGTGTACTCGGCGATGACGGACTGGTTGGCGGCGATGCGCGCGAGCGGTTGCTCGGCGCGCCGCGCCTGGTGCAGCACGTCCTCTCAGAAGCGCAGCAGCAGCGTGAAGGCCGAGAAGTAGAGCAGCGTGGCGAGGTTGCCGAAGGACGAGACGTATATGTCGATGTCGGTGGGCAGGATCGGCGCGTCGATCACCATGTGCGCGTACTTGTAGGGCGGCTGCGCGCCCTCGACCCACTGGAACAGGTGCATGTTGCTCAGCACGAGCCACACGATGCGCGTAAAGTACGAAAAGCTCAGGAACGTCGGGAACTAGCGCATGCGCTTGACTGGGATCAGGTGCGTCGCGTGCCCGTGCTCGCCCAGCCGCGACCGACGGATGCTCACCGACAGCGTGTACGCTAGCACCGCCGCGTAGCAGTACGCCGCGCCCGCAGCCGCCGACTGCGTGTAGAAGCAGTGGCCCGCGTCGAACACGCAGATCTGGCTCAGCAGCGGCAGCAGCATGGCTCAACTCGTCGTCGGCCACTTCTTGTTTTGTGTTCGGAAGCGCGTCTTCGACCAAGCTCATCGCGCAATACCATTCACATCACCATACTATTTTATACAGTCATTTGCAGATCTGAATAAGAAAAGTAGAGCATACGTTGAGGAAGAGTATCGGTTTAGAAGAGAGCTTATTTGAACTCTCGACCCGGCATAATGACTACCCTGGATCATTATGTGACGGAGCATATACTCGAGATATCCAACAGACGAAAGAGGAAGGACCTCACGACTGGCAAGCAGTCTCGGGATGGACCACAGCGAGTTCAGACGACGGACGCGCCTGAGTTGGCCTGCGCTGACGCAATGGACTCACGCAGCACCTCGGCGAGCCGGAAAAACTTGGTGCTCTCCGCCTCGGCGCTCTCGCGGTCCGCCTGCACGCGCTTTTCGTGCAGAAGCGCGTTTTGGTCCAAGCGCTTCTGCTGCAGCTCGAGCTCGCGCTCCTTGAGCTCCACCTCCTTCTGGAACTTGGCCCTCTCGAACTCGAGGCGCTCGCGGTCCAGTGCCAGCTGCTCCGTCAGGTGCTTCTCGTAGTCAAACGTCGTGCGAGGGCCTGCAGCGACCAACCGATTATTCCTCTTACGCAGAAACGGGGGCTCGTCCGCAGGGCTCATCGTACCGCTGTACGTCTGAGGAAGGCGCAGGTGAAAGCGGACGAGCAGGATGGCAAGCACAAACACACACACATGACGGGTTAGACATGTCGGGAATGGCAAAGACCCTAGCGGAAGAAGAAAGCACTCACGAGCGACGTCGACGGCAGCGAAGTGACGGTGGAATGCGACCCGTTGAGCGGATTCGACACGGCCGCCAAGGCTGCGACGGCGGCCGCGCCAGAGTGCACGGCCGCGACTTGCGCGGCCGCGGCGTGCTGCTGCTGGTCGGCCAGCGTCGAGTGCGCGAGCGCCTGGGCCTGCGCCTGGACGTAGGCCATGTCCGACTCGGCGCTGAGCGCCGAGCTGCCGAGCACGACGTCGTCGACCATGCCGAGGTTGTCGTAGTGCTGGAACTCGCCCTGCATCTGCAGGTAGCGCGCGCGCACGGCGTCCTGCTTGGGCAGCATCTCGTACTCCGCCCAGCGGCGCGGGTGCGCGCCTTGCAGGTGGCTGCGGATGTTGTCGACGCGGAAGGCGCGGAAGAACTTGGTGGTCGTGAGCGACCGCCGGCGGCGCTTCTTGCTCTCGTGGCCGGCCTCGGCGTCCGCCTGCACGAGCTGCTCGTACTTGCCCTCGCGGCCGAAGGCCTTGCAGAAGCCGCACATGGCGAGCGTCACGTCGCCCGACACGGCGTCGCGCTCGATGGCCAGCAGCCCGAACTCGGCCTCGTACTTGGGCTGCCAGTTGTGGCGCCGCGACCGTTTGGCCGCGCGCGAGAGCTTGCCGTCCTTGGCCATGTACTCGTTGCCGTTGCTCGCGCCGTCCTCCTCGTCCTCCTCGTACTCGTCCGCGGCCGCCGCCTCAAGCTCGCGCTTGCGCTGGCCCGCCACCGCCGCGCCCAGCTCCGCGCCGAACGCCGCGTCCTCGTACTTGTCCAGCGACCCGACCATCATGGCCGCCTGCGCCTCTGCGTGGGCCGCCGTCACGTCCCCCGGACGCGCCTCCATCCTGTTCAAGCGCGGCGAGTGGCGTTCTGCCACGCAATTTTGGGGTGGGGGCCGCTGCTGCGAGGGGGGGAGATCCCCTATTTAATGTTTTGGACCTTATATGTACTATTTTGGGGACTTGACCTGGTTTAGAGTAAAAATAGCGTAAAATGAGCGAAACTAGGACGGTATATTTTGGGCGGGTCACCACGAGAGGCTCGACATGGCTACACTTTTTCCGGGCAGGACCGCTGGACGCAGTCGAAGCGCTCGGAGCGTCCTGATGAGCGCGCTGAGCGACATGGCAGAGACATCTACGGAGCACAAGGAGGCCTCGCCTGTCAAGTTCGCCTCGCCGTTCGACGCCAACCTGCTGGCGGCGCGCAAGCGGTCGCAGCAGGAGCGGCTGTGGGACATCTTCGCCAGCTACGCGCTGCAGCTCTCGTGCGAGGACCCGACGCGCATGCGCACGGCCAGCGTGGTGCGCCTGCTGCAGGACTGCGGTGTGATCGACGACGGCGACTCGGACGCGGCCAAGATGGTCGAGAAGGAGGTTGCCATCATCTGCGAGTCCTTCCTGCGCGCTCACCCGAGCGACCGCGACGCAGGCGGCAGAAAGCTCGACTTCCCTGCGTTTCTCGCGCTTCTCAAGAACTTCGCCAGCATGGTCGGTCTATCGCAATGAAC
Source organism: Phytopythium oedochilum (assembly GCA_023338025.1). Classification (NCBI taxonomy): domain Eukaryota; phylum Oomycota; class Peronosporomycetes; order Pythiales; family Pythiaceae; genus Phytopythium; species Phytopythium oedochilum. Next base: position 6,148 of record JAADXX010000757.1, read on the forward strand.
CGCTAGCGATACCTCGGAGAGTCGCTGACAGATCGTTAATTGTGTTGCGCTGTAGGCCGGCGACAAGGACGCCAATCGCGCGTACGACTCGCTAGTGCGGACGTGCCTGGAGAAGCAGCGGAAACGAAGGCACGTCGTTGTATTCTGAGCGTATCACTTGTTAGCATGTGTCTAATCGCGCTCTTGCTGTCACCAGGCCGCGGGTGTCCATCGCGCAGGATGCCCAGACCTGCAAGAAGCTCCTTGGCCACTTCGACGACCCACTTAGCAAACTCTTTGCGTTCCATGCCGCCAAGACGCACGACAAGCTGGAGAAGAGCGACCCCAAGACCGCGCACGCAAGCCCTGCGCACATGGGTTACACCGAGTGCATCGCCTGGGGGCGCAAGTACGGCGTCATCTCGCACGGCATGCTGACCACGACCGAGTTCGCGACCCAGTACATCGACAGCCTGCCCAAGTCCCCACCTTCCGAGCTCGACCGCGTACTCACCTACGAGTGCTTCTGCGAGCTGCTCGTGCGGTTGGCAAAGAAGTCGTGCCAGCGCCAAGGCAACGTCCACACCATCGAGCATCACCTAAAGTGCGCTGTCTGGGGTTCATGAGACGTGTGTGTGTGTGTGTGTGTGCTCAGCTGACTGATTAAGGACGTGTTCCGAGTGCAGGGGACTCTTTCAGTTGATGTGGCTTTCCTCGGCGTCCTCTTCCTCGCGAGCCGTGGAGATCACCGACCTCCTCAAGACGGACCGACTCGATGTAGGTGCTCTGTGTCAAGGTGAAGCGATCATCTCGTGCACAGGCACTCAATATTGTGTGTCGACAGGTGACGAGACACTTCCGTGCGCACTTTGAGAAGTTCTGGAAGAAGGAGCGCTATGAGTGCGTCCTCTTCGTCAAGACGTCTCCGTGCAGACGGAAGCGCTATTGCACAACAACATCTCTAATACCTCGGTGTCCTCGCAGGAACTTTCTGGAAGGCGATCTACTTGCCACCACTCCACCTGCTCCACGAGGTGAAGGCTCTCGGGCTCCACCTCCGCCCCCGCAAGGTCACCCCCAACGTCTCAGTCTTCGAGCCACGACACCAACTCCATCGAGAGCACAGCCTAAAGCGTCGCAGAGACGATTTAGCATACAGCCGGCTGCTTCTACTCCTGCAACGACCTCACCATCGGGAGCTCCGGTGTTGAGGCGATCAGCGTCCATGTCCGAAGCGCCATTGGCTCCAAACGCAACGGCACTATTGGTAACGCAGTCGGCTATAACCCTGGACGAACTGGCATCGGAGTGACTCGAGCATCATGGCGAGCTACGCTAGTTAGCGTCGAGGGTCGGACAGAATGCAATGCCGTGGCCGATTCTTGCCCATTACTATGCATGAACCATGCAAGCGGATACGTACTGCACAGCGAGCCACGCGTCATCTATCTCTTTATAATGCAACCGGCTGTAACAGCGAGAAGCTGCCAGTGCCGACGCGCGGCGGCTGGCCGAGCACCAGGCGCGCCGACGAGCCCTCGAGGTTGTCCACGATGCCGCCGAGCGCCGCCTGCGTCAGGAACTTCATCGACGTCTCGAACGTGATCTGCTGGAACGACGAGCCCTTGTTGTTCATGCCGATGCGGTTCATCGGCATGTAGCCGCCCTGCGCCGTCATGTAGTCGGCGATCAGGCTCAAGTGGCGAGCGTCGACACTGATGCCGTACACGCCGAACACCTCGTTGATCTGCTTCGAGATGGACGCACGCGCCGCCTCCACGCCGTACGTCTGCAGCACCTGGTAAATGTCGTTGGTCGCGAGCTGGTTCACGTCTAGAATGTCGTCAAAGCCCCAAATGGCCTGGAAGTTGAGACCCTCCGTCTGCACACACGGTTTCTCCTCCTGTGCATCGCCGATACGCTGGTTGATGAGGTAGCAGCGCGCAATGCCCGGGCAGTGGCGCACCAGCACCTGCTTCGCCACGCGCTCGACCAGAGGCACCATGAGCAGCGTCTTCGAGTGCGTCGGGAAGCGCAGGCGCAGCTCCACGTAGTGCTCCTTGTCGTTGCGGCCGCAGAACACAAAGTACTTGTTCTTGCGAACGCTGATGGGGACGTCCAGCGAGTCGAGACCGTCCACGTTGAACATCTTCTTGTGCTGCTGCGCGGCATTGCCACGACCCGAGGCGGGGGCGTCGTCCGACATGTCCTCGTCCTCCGAGTCGGTCGCGTTGGCCGCCTTCTTGCCACGCTTGCCGGCAGCGCCATTCTCGTCATCCGAAGAATCCGAGTCGTCGTCCTTGCTCTGCGCTTTGCGAATGCGCTCGTCCTCCTCGTCCATCTCGTACCCACGCACCTCGCCGCGGCTTCCAAAGCGCAGTGTACCCTGCTCCTCATCGTCGTCGTCGTCGTCGTCGTCCTCGCTCTTGCGCTTGCGGCCAGAGTCGAAGCTGGCAGCAGCCAGGTTGCTCGTGTCCGCCTGCGCCGAGACGTGAACGCCGCTTTTCTTCATCTCGCGCGAGATCATCGTCAGCAGCTTGCCCACAAACCCGCGGCCAATGGCGCCGAACACGTCATTCGGACTCAGACCAAACGCCTTCTTGATGTCCTTGAGCCTGAACAGCGTCAGGCGGACCGTGTAGTCGCGCACCCACAGGATACCGTTCTCGCTCTTGACGAACTCGTCCTTGACACACACACCATTCACGTTGTTGATGAGCTCTGACAGCGCCACACGGTTCAGTCGCTGCTCCACATCTTGGACACGCGTCGACGGCACCGTGTCCAGCAGCGGGATCGTCATCATCGGCGTCGACATCTTGGTACTGGCCGTCATAATGATCTCGCGCAAACGCGGAATACCAAGCGTCACATTGGCGGCACCGTGGCCGGCAAGATGGAACGTGTTGAGCGTCATTTGCGTCGAGGGCTCGCCGACACTCTGCGCGGCCAGCACGCCAACGTTCTCGCCCGGAGCAGCCATACTGCGCAGGTAGTTCACCCACACCAGAAGCTGGAACGCATCCGCACTCACCACATGCTTGGACTGCATCTTCTCGCGGTCAATCTCCTCCGCACCCGTGGCCGACTCGCGCTTGCTCTTCTTCGACTTCTTGCTTTTGCGCTTCTTCAGCAGCTCCAGACAGTTGGCCGGGTTGCGCTTGTTGTACGCCGCAAGCTTGTCCTGAATGCGCTCCGATACCAAACCCACGTGCTCATTGAGCGGCAGGCTCTGCATCACCGGGTCCTCAGACGACACCTGAATGATGTCCACGCGGCCAGACATGGCGCGGGTGTTGTTGGTCGGCTTGGCTGCCTTGAACTCCGCAGTGCGAGGCACACCGAACGCCTTCAGACCCGTGTCCAGGTACTTGACGTCGTACTTGCAGTCGCGGCCGTCTTGGTCCTCCTCGGCGACAGCAAGAATCTCGGCAGCGAAGAAACCCACTTCAATGTTGCCGCGCTTCCACTTGGTCTCGCCCTGCTTTAGCCGGCGGCACATGACGCGCAAACCGGCACGCAGCACAGACGAAGGCTCAGAGTATTTCTTATTCTTCGACTCGAGCATATCCGCGTGCGCTTTGAGCGGCTTCATGATGTCCATCTTGGTGTCTTCGAAAAACTTGGCGTTGATGCCGAACTTGTGCGAAATACCGCGGTGGTTCATCGCCTGGAAGCTGAACTGGTCGTCCTTACCCGAGAGCATTGCGCTCTGCACAGGGTCGATACCATCCTCACCATACAGGAACTGGACCACCGATCCGTCGCACGACCGAACAGTGTGGTCATAGTTGACCTGAAGGTCCTCCAGGTGCTTCATCAGACAGCGCTGAAGGTAACCACTGCGACTCGTCTTGACGGCCGTGTCGACCAGACCTTCACGACCAGCCATACAATGGTGGTAGTACTCTTGCGGGCGGAGACCCGTCAGGAAACGGTCCGTGATGTAGCCGCCAGCACGCGGAGCAGGGTCAAACGGCTCGTACGAGGGAAGCGAGCGGCCACTACACAGGATCGGCACACGGCGACCCTCAAGCGCCTGCTGACCCAGACCACACGAAATCTGCGAGTGGTTGACCATCGAGCCCTTGGCACCCGTAAGCACCATAAGAGAGAAGGCATTCGACGGGAACGACTTGGTCTGACCCGACGGCAGACACGTCTTGATAATGTCCGAGTTGGATCCGTGCACGCAGCCCATCATGTGCGCGTCAAGAGCCTTCGCATTGTTGTCGGCGTCAGGGCCTGACAGCAGCTCGCGCATGCGGTCACGAATGGCCGCACGCTCCTCATCGTTCATGCGACGCTTCTTGCCCGAGGCTTCCTCCTGCTCGCGCTTCTTCTCGAGCAGCTCCGTGAGACCGGCAAACTCGGCGTACGCCTCCTCGCCATTAAACACAGACTCTTGCACGAGCTTGCGGCGACGCTTCTCCGCAGCCGTGTTGAGCGTCAGGTCTTCTAGAGCACACGTGTGACCAGCAAACTGCAGGTAGCATGTAAAGAGACGGCCAAGAGCCGACAGCAGGTCCGCAGCAACGCGAGCGCCGTAGATCTCGTAGCATGAGTGCACAAAACCGTGCATGGACGCGCCGAACTGACTCTTGTCCAGGATACCCTGCATGAGCTCGCCGTCACGGAAAATAACAATATGCTCAGCGTTGGCGTTGCCGTACAGATCACCCTTGATCTTGGCCTTGCTGTTCAGGTTGAGCTGGGGAAGTCCCTTGGTAAGCAGCTTGAGCACCGAGGTGACCGCCTGCTTGCCCGTCCAAAGCTGTTGGGGCTTGAGGATGGCAGGAGGCACGATCTCCAAATGCATCTTGTCGACACTCATTCCGCTGTCTTCCATGCTCACCCAGGCATTGTAGAGCAGCTGCATGTACATGTCCTTGGTCAAGAACGTGTCGCGCTGCGTGAGCTTGACACCAGAGTCGACGTGGTCCTGGATCAGACCACGCAGCGGCGAGCCGTCCGTCGGCACCAGGTACTGGTTGTCGTTAGACGCGATGTGGTACGCCTCCGAACGCGCCAGCTCGTTCTGCGGAAAGTGCATGTTCATCTCGTCACCGTCGAAGTCAGCGTTGAAGGTGTTACAGTTCGCGTAGTGCATGCGGATGGTCTGCATCTTGGGGTTCGTCAGCACACGCGTCACGTGCGCCATCATACTGGGCTTGTGCAGCGTCGGCTGACGGTTCATGAGTACCACATCGCCCGTCTGCAAATGGCGCCACACACGCTTGACGCGGTTCTTGCTCGTGCCCTGTGCACTCGCCGAGCGCGTCAGCAGCGTCTTACTGATGGCTTCGCGCTGGTGTGCCGAGCGCTTGCTCAAGTCAATCAGACGGCCGTTCTCGCTTTCAACAAAGTTCGCGCCGGGGTGGACGTCGGGGCCGTTGATCACAAGCCGACGCAACTCCTCGATGTTCCACGGCGTCACGGGCTGCGGGTACGTCAGCGTCTTGGCGAAACGAAGGGGAACACCGATCTGGCTCGTGCTGATGTACGGGTCCGGAGAGATGACGGAACGGGCGGCGTAGTTGACGCGCTTACCCATCATATGCTTGCGGAAGAGACCCTCCTTCTTCTCAATGAGCTGCTTGATACCCTGGGGAGCGTCCATACCCGGGCGAGCCTTGCTGTTGTCCACCAGCAGGTTCACGTTGGTCTGCAGGTCCGTCCACAGCGCGAGCTTGCGCGACAGGTTAAGCTGCTGCTTTTCGCTGTCGTCGTCATCCTCTTCGGTACTCGCGTCGTTGTTCTGCTTGTAGTAGTCGCCCTGCACAATGCTCTCGGACAGACCAATGATCTTGCTCAAGTACGAGTTCTGGGCGTGCTCGAACTGCTTGTCTCCGAGGAAAACGGGCGGGCGGAAACGTGAGGGAGCCACAGGGATCACGTTGAGGAAGAACTTCTTCCAGCCCTCGGCCTTGGCGTTGCGCTCGCGTCCATTCGCGACGTTGCGGTCGCCGTACAGCAGCTCCATAAGCCCGTCCTCCTGCTTCCACATCATCTGCAGCTGCGACTGGACCTCCAGCGGGGGCAGGAACTTGCTGCGCGATGAGCTGTCCTCAGCGGCCCGGAACTTGTCTGCAACGTCGTCCTCCATGTCCGAGTCGTCCGAGTCGTCGCCATCCACCGGCTCGTCGCCGTCCGACAAGTTGCCGTGCATGGCGTCAAGAGCCGAGGTGACAGTGCGGTTCTTCGACCGGTTGACCTTGCGCGAGCGCGTGCTGAGGCCCTTGAGAAAGATCTTGGCGTTGGCGTCCTGGCGGAGGCCCGGCGAGATGGCGCCGCAGTTCTCGCACTTGGCCTTCATGCCCTTGAGGAACTCGGTCGCGAGCTTCTCGCGCAGCACCTCGGCGGGTCGCGACAGGGCCATTAGCTTCTTCGGCGCACCGTTCTTGCGCGCGCCGCCGCTGGAGAGCGCGAGGCGCTCGTATTCGTCCAGGATGGCCTGCTGGCGCTGGAAGGTGCGGTTGGCCGGCTCGTCCTCGACGCCGTTGCGCTGCTCCAGCAGCTCCGAGAGCATGGCGGCTTCGTCCTCGAAGCCGTTGTCAATGAGCAGGATCTTGACGCGCAGCACGCGCGAGCGCGCCGAGGCGACGCGGAACTTGTGGCACGAGAAGCACTTGCGCTTGAGGATGTTGAGCATGTACATGAACAGCACGGGGTTGTACACAGGTACGGGCAGCTCGATGTGGCCCAGGTGGCCCGGACACTCCTTCTGCGTCTGGTGGCACGTGGGGCAGATCATGTTGAAGTCCACGGGGCCGAGCGCCGGGTCGTACAGGCCGCCGATGACCGGGTTGTTCAGGTGGTCGAACGACATGCGGCTCGTGATCTGCTTGACGCTCAGGTCACGGATCTCGGCGTCGCTGTAGAAGCCGAAGCCGACCTCGCGCACCTCATAGCGCAGAATGGTCTGGTCCGTGGCCGAGTCCATCGTGTCTCACGCGCTCGGTCGGGCGGCGCCAGGAACTGCGGCTGTCGGGGCCTGCGGGCCGGCCAGGGGAGCGCGCGTTCGAGCGTTCGTGCGTGCTTTCGCCTCTGGCGGTGGCGGCCGTTGCGCGAAAATCTACTGGTTGCCGCCAACCGCCGCCACTACCGTCACTCTTCGGACGCTGGCCAATCAACCCTGTCGGATGCCTTTCCACCAATCACATCAACAAAAATAAACGAGACGGTGTCTGATTGGATAAAAGAATTTTTACCAGAACCAGAAAGAGACTCTAGTGACGCGTCACTAATGTGTGGGGAAAAAGTGTAGCCATCTTCAA
>JAADXX010000758.1:0-13397 GCA_023338025.1 Phytopythium oedochilum
GCCCCCCCCCCCGCCCCACCCACGGCCGCCACCTCACCATCGGCCGTCACTTTAGAAAGGGCCACGTCGAGCGCACACCTCGGACGGTGAAGCGGGCGGACGGACGCGCCTCCCGACGGCCGAGAAAGGACGGCACGAGGCGCCATGACGGGCGGCAGCAGCATCTTCCCGCCGCTCCCGCCGCCGCTCCCGTCGGCAAAGCGCGCTCCCGCGATGGCGTTTCCTGGCTCTGGCGCGTTCACGGGACCTGTGCACGTGCACAAGGCGGCGGTCGCGGTGGCTCCTGCTGCGACGAGAAAGTTCGGGACGGTGCTGGCCAACTCGGCGACGCTGACCCGCGCGCCAAGCCCAGTGTCGTCGTCCAGAAAGGTGGCGGTCGATAGAGACGCGGCGGCGCGGCGGTACTACCACCAGTACCAGTACACGCCTCGCCACGGGATCCAGAAAGCCTTCGGCGCGTCGGCTGGACGCGACAAGAAGCCGCGGGACGAGAGCGACAAGGAGAACGCTGGCCCAACTGTGAGCGTGCTCGAGACGCAGGTTTCCGGCGAAACAAGCGACAGTCAGCTCGCTGCATCTCCATGGGATAACTACGTGCATCGCGCTGGAGTGAACGCGTCCAGTGGGAGCTCGATTTGGTCCGTCACACCGGAGGATCTGGTGCAGATCGCCGGGACGATGCATGACTCGCTCAAGTATCCGTCAGGCGCTTGCAGCATGGCCAAGAAGTTCCACGCGCTCCCGGACTTCGAACTGAGGTAACTGCGCCAAGGCATGTTGAGCTTTAACCGGCGAGTCGTCGCCAATGCGTTTGTGTTGCAGGTGCGACGAAAATCAGCTCGAGGAGAGCCGCGGGGAGAGTCAAGTGGGGAGCACCAGCAGTGTGGCAGACTGCCATCAGGCGGGCTCTTTATCAGCAGAATCGCCAAGCTTCTTCCCCATGGACAACTGCAGTGACGACCCGACAAGCGAACTTATGCAAATGGCAAGCCTCTTGCTGAGCACGCTGGCGCGAAATGGCAGCGAAGTAACTATGATCGTGGTGTCTACAGCTCAAGTCCACACTCTCGTCCAAGAAGATTGCCCCGCACATGGATTGGTGGCCGGTATGGACAGGCATTCCATCGCGTTGAAGCGTTTCTGATGCATTGACGAGCGCATTTTTGATCACACAGGGCGACTGGAAGTGCAGGAAATGTGGTGCGTAGTGTACGAAGTGTTGGTTCTGCGAGTTGGAGCTGATGAGCGATTGCTCTGTCCATATCTGCCTCATTGCAGGCAACCATGTACGCAACATGCGCTGCTCGCCCGTGCTTCCTCGTCTTGTTTGTGTGTGAGCTCGCACTCTGACAGTCATCTACATGTTTCATCCAGAACTTCTCGTACAGGTACAGGTGTCTGTGATCGTCGCGCTAAGCAATCGCGACGACTTACGAAGTGTGTGGCGAGAACAGAGAGACCTGCAAGCGCTGCCGAGTCGGGAGGTTCGAAGACGCCGGCTTTGTGTACACGCCGGCATCCTCCCGCCAGTGCGCCGCTGCATGAGGTACGCACGCCATTTCTCTTCTACGTGTCCTCCACAGCCAAAGGGCACTGCCACACAGCACGCAGAGAGCGCGAACCTGGAGCATCTGAAGCAGCCTCTCGTTGCGCAACGGACAGTCCGCAGTCTTACTTAGCCCACGATTAATTTTAATCTCTCATGACCCCCGGACTCACGCGCTTATCTCACACCGCAGCAAGACGCGAGCGCTGTTCGTCCTCGAGTGGATGCTGGCGCCGGGCATCAGTTCTCCTCGTCCTCGTTCGGGGGCGGCGGACAGTGCTGCCTGATGAGCTGCTCCAGATGCGGCGCATTGGCGCCTGCCACCTCCGCCACGGTCTTACGCTCCTGTCCAACCAGCCAGAGATATTCGCGCAAACACTTTTCATCAGCGATGTACAACCAGGCAGACGCGGCACTTGCGACTGCGAAGTCTGCGGCGGCTTTCCCGGCGTGTGTCTCATTTCGGCGCGACGACGGCGCTCACCGACGATCTGCCAGTCTATAAACCACGGTATGTACACAATGCATCGCCCACCTTGAAGAGCAGGAAGCGCGGCTTACAGCTCCCCGTGTCTTCCACGCCATCCACGTTCAGGTTCACGTTGAGCTGATTCGAGACGGACGCACAAGCGGACGGGCGACAAATCGGTGAGCCTCTCGTTCGAACCGGCGAGATGACGCGCTCGCAACGCCGATACATATCTAACGCGCGGTATGGATCCACGCGTGAGACGACGGCAGACGCTGGCGCACGCACCGAGGCAAACGCGATCCGTCGATCGGCGCTCTCGATCTCGCTCAACAGCCGCTTGTACGTCGGCTCCATCACCTTGCACGGCCCGCACCAGTCCTTGTGGACGTCCACGACTGCTCCACCGGCGGATCCGGCATCCAATCGACCACGACGACGAGAACGGAGGCACACACAGGTGAGACTGTCGCTGTGCATGGGACAATACGCTCGACGTGACGACCGCAAGTGCCTCCACGCGTCCAAAATGTGGCACCGGCACCAACGACTCGAGTCGACGCCTAAGCGCGCGCGCTCCACCGCGACGGCACCGCGACGGCGCGCCTGTCAGCATGTGCGCACGAACGCAACTCACCCAGCAGCTTCTTGTCGCTCGCGTCCAGCACCTGAACCCAGTGCTCCGGGTCGCGCACCTTGCTCGCCACCTCCATGGTCGCTCGCCGAGGAATTATACCGTATCGAGGAGCCTGTACGCGTCAGTGAAACCTTTCGCATTGGTATCACGGAGCGACCCCTCAACCAGACGCGGTGCCGCTTTGGCCAGCAACAACCGATGATCCCTAGCACCTTCACGTGAACCGAGGATTGATACCATCAAGAGGAAGTGGCGGTGCAGTCCTTTTGTATTCACACTCGCTACGGACAGCTACCGCTACTTGATAGACGGAGCCTAAATAAAATACGATCGTCGTGTGGTGATGGCCGCTGGACCGCCGCCGTCTGGAAGCTCCTCCTTCGATCGGAGGAGCGACGGCAGCGCACAGGCGGCTGGATGGTCTTGATGGCGAGGCAGCGCGTGCCTAGTACGAGCAGACGTATAGATAGAGAGCGGCGGCAACTCGATCCGTTGGGAGCTGCGCTTGAGGGTGGGTGGGTGACTGACTGGATGCTGGAGGAGGGAGGAGGGCGGTCTCGACGGCCTTAGACCGAGTTCGAGTGCTTGGGGCGCGTGAGGTCGATGCACCCGTAGAAGCTCTTGAGCAGCTTGACAAGCTTGCAGTTCTGCGCCTCGCAGCGGTTCATAACGAGCGGCGGGCACTTGCAGAGCGCCTCCTGCAGCTCGAGCAGGAAGGCGTTGAGGAAGAGCACGCGCTCGCGCACGACCGACTTGGAGTTCTTGCCCAGCAGCCGGCCCTGCATCACGGGGAACTCGGTGTTCTCGAGCACGGGCAGCAGGAAGCTCGCGAGCAGGCACGCGCTCTCGCCACCGCAGCACGCCGACTTGTCCTGGATGTGGCGCTGCGCCAGCCGCTGGAGCTCCAGGAAGGCCGAGAAGCGCCGGAACACGATCTCGCCCTCACCGTACGGGTCCGTCTGCACGCGGATGGCGTAGTCCGTGTGCCCCGACTCCTTGCGCGTGTCCACCACCTCGGTGTGCACAGCGGTGAGGGTCGTCGACGGCGGCAGCATCGTTGATGTAATAAGAGCTGGGGTGGGGGCTGAACGAGCGAGTTGTAGACGGGAGCTGACGAGTTGCTGGCGAATTCGCAAATGACCAATGCAAAGGCGGGTGCGCTGCTCGTTTTCTTGTCCGCCGTAGCGTGGAAACAAGAACCGGGCAGCAGCAGCAGCGGCGGCGCGTGGAGAGCAGAAGCTGTGGTACCCGTGCAGTAGCGGTACAGTATACTCACTCACTCACTCGACCAAGACCAAGACGCATCGACCGGATGGGACGGCACGGTCTGGCGCATGCCGGAGAAGGAGCACGGACGTGTGCTAACTGACTCAGTGACGGGGCGGCAGTAAAACGCAAGCGCGCGTGGACGGGCGCCAACCATCTGAACCAACTGAAGCGGACCCATTTTCCGCGAGCGTCGACGGAGAAAATCCGATATAGCATATTCAGTTAAATATTCAATTATAGAATATTGTTTGTATATAGATAGTATGCCAAAGTGACAAAAGTGGAGCACCATGTTATGCAGATATAATTTAGAGAAAGGTTCATCTGAACATCTTTTTCATAATTTAGACGTGATTGAAATAGCAAGTATACGAGGTTTCGCTCCTACGTTCTTTCATATAGATGGTGTCGGTTTTCGAGGATCGTCAGGTCGGTATCGGTTGCTAAAGGTTGCATTTTGCATTGCCAACGAGTGCGGAGGCAATCAGCGATTTCGCATATTGTGGCAAGTCCTTCCTTCGCGGATTTACTGGTTGTGAGGCCCTCGCACTGACCGAGGCCAACTCTCATCTGACACGGCGGCAGCATGTACCTATTGTCAAGCTTTGAAGCGGTAACCTTCCTTTGTAATGCACAGCACGCAACTCCGCGCGCATACTCCGACTGAATGATCGGTCTGTACATATCTATTCGGAGGTGAGCACCGGCAGCTTGGCAGGTGAAGTCAGGAAGAATTGGGTGCCGAATCGTTCGACGCGTCTCACATTTCATATTGGATTCAAGTTTTTGGTAGAGCCATTTTCGCGCGGCTTAGATACGGAAATCGCTTGAAACAGCATGCTTTCAGGAACGCTCGTGGGTCAAGATCAATTCCACAGCAAGTGCTTCCACGCCATCGATTGTGAGTCAGTTCCGCAAATTCAGGACTTGCAATCAGCCAAAATCGTTTGAAGCGTGCGCTTGCTTATACGCACGCTCGACTATTTCGGCAAACTTTGTTTCGCACCAGAACTCGAGTTTATTTACGTTGACCTCGACCGACATCTGCTTTTTTATCATTGACATCGAAAATCAAAATTATCTAATGCAACAACATGTTTAACAACCTTTGCTGAATTTGATGGTTTCAGACGCTGTGATGTTTGCATAAATCGAGTGTGCAAATTACAAAATCCCGACCGAGTGTTCCAGGCCGCACATGGGCGCGGCAACGTCGTTGCACACTGACGTGCGCGGCATGTCGCCGACATTTGCGGCAGAGACGTTTGACGTTTGACACGCCGATCCACGACCTCCATCCGCTGCATTTCGTCGAGATAAGTTCCGAGCATCAAGTACATATGGCTTCTATTCGATAGTGTCGCTTTGACGAAACCCACGACTGACGCTATGGCTCACAGACAAGCGCCGACGATGCGTGCTCTCGAAACGTCGTGTAGGTGAAGTTCAACAAGCGCCAGTGGATCCGCGTCGAGGCTAATGACCATGGCGCGCTTCGGCTCCTGCTGTCCGTTCGACGGCACTTGATTGAATTGCAGGCACTTGGCCAGTTTCAGACCTCGAGCGGCCCCTAGTCGGTGTGCGGCCAACGCTTGCTCGCGTCGCTTCGAGGCGTTATGTGGCCGGTTGTTACCTCGCTTTAAGTGCGAGCGAGAAACGACCGAGGGGGCAAAGTGGACAGCGGCGAACGTTCCGACGAGCGTTCACAGCCGCTCCCGTCGCCAAAGCCGCTTGTCCGAACGCTCCACGCCCCTTCAGCACCATGGCGCACGCACATTGAAGCGAGTTTTTATGATTTTGCCAACTGCAAGTTTATTTTATGATTATGCAAAAAGCAAAATACAGTAGTTTTGGAAATCAGCAAAGCGTAAACTTTGCGATTTTCGGAACACTCACTTACTACGTACACTGTACTCCTCCGTAGTGTGGCACAATGTAAAGGCGATTCGGATGGTTTCTGTCGTTTTGAGCAGCGTTTATGAAGAGCTGAAGTTGGTGTCGGACCATCGAGTGTCACTCGAGTGAACGGGGATGTGACGAGGACTGGGCGATTTCGAGTCAAACCACTGGCTGCCCTCTTCCGAATTCGTATATACTGATGTGTAGCAGTGCCTCCCTGGCAACACCAAGCGACGACGCCACGAAGGCTGTCAGCGTGCGAATCAGCTGTGCTGAGACGCACCAGTGGCATCAGCCGAAGGCTTCGCATGCACGACGGACGCGGCCACTGTTGACCCGCGAAGAGGCTCTGACGTGCGAGGCGCTTGCCCCCTATCGAGGCGAACTGATCCGTTCCGTTTTCGCAAAGGTCTCGGAACTCTCGCAGCGAGAGAGCGCAGCACCAACTCGTCTGACTGGTTCAGTTCGGCCTGACAGACGGGCTGTGGACCGGCAGACGAGCATGAACCGAACCGGCAGCGACTGGCCGAGCGCGCTCGACCCGATCAAAGGACGCGAGGGGCGTGGCCGATTTAGCGTCACCTGCCTGCCGGTTCGACTCGAAATTCGAGGCAACCTCCATGACTGGGAGGTTGGTGGGACGCAAAGGCTGACGCAAGGAGTGGGCAATGCTGACGCGCTGTTTGACTGCGAAGGTCGCGCACGCAAGTCCATTGGGCGTTCGAGTAATCGCCCAGATGATATGGAATCCCCGATGCATAAAGCCTTAGGACCTGATAGGTGTCACTAGCATTGGCCTCCCAGCGTGGGATGCAGTGACGACTGGCATGTCGCGCATGTCCGCGTTGACGTTGTCTGCTCTCAGGGACCAACCACTCGGATGCAGGCGGAGTGTTATTCTCCATAGCTAGCTAGCTTCATCCTCGCGCACCTAGCTTATCGTGAGGTTCTTCTTGTTGCCGAGCACGTGCTTGATGTCGTGGATGCCCATGAAGGACAGACCGTCGCGCACCGTGTACTCCAGCGTCCCCGCCTCCGACTTGCCGTACTTGCCCGGCTCCTGGGTGTCCACAAGCAGCAGCGCGCCGTACGAGCTCTCGGCGAACACTCGCAGCTTGCGCTGGAAGAGTCCGCGGTACTCCTTGCTCGCGAACTTCCCGCTGTCGCCATTGGCATCCGTCTCGACCGTCTTGTGCTCATCTGCCAACGTCTCGCCGTGCATCGCCGACTCGCTCGAGACCACGTACCGGGTCTTGGTCACCTTGGAGTCCCCTGTCTGGTTCCTAGTGCTCTCCAATAGTCCCATCTGCATAGCTCGGCGTGTTGGGTACCGGAAGAGGATCGGCTCGTGAGAGAACCCGCCGCTCTCGAAGACGTAGTCACCAGCTAGTGAGACCAGGCCACTCGGCCCCGACTGGTACATTTGCTGAATGAGAGCTCCGAGGGAGCACGAGACCACAGCGGTGCCCTGGTCGACGAGCGACGGCTGGAAGGGGTCGATCCCGAGGGCGTCGAAGGCCACGAATGGGTCCCAACCGACAAACACGTACCGACGCTGAAGAAGCTTGACAACGCTGTTGGTCGTGACGTGCTTGTACTTGGTAAGGAGGAGGATGGAGCCGACTCCCCAGCCCATGACAGTAAGGAGGGACAAGAGGATAATCAAGTCGCACAAGATCTCGCTTCGCCAGAAGCTCGCGTACGTCGGGAGCCCACCGAACGATGCGACCTTGAACGGACTCAGCTTCTTCATGAACGTGACGGACTTGCGGTCCACCAGCATCATGTACAGCAGCAAGCCGAGCATGATGCTGTAGAGCTTGTAGCTCATGAAGAGAGCCACGCTGTCCACATACCACCCAATTCTGTGGCGCCATGCAGGCTTGATCAGGCGAAACTTGCGCATGCTCCGGAGCAACACTTTGACGACGAGTCGCTGGATCGTGTGCACAAAGCACATGAGCCACGTGAGGCGAGTGAGCGCTCCGCAGGCGAAGATAAAGTTCTCGAACGTGATTTTCCGGACCAGGTACCACGAGCCGTAGCCGAAGACCACGTACATCGTGCGGATATGCACGAGGGCGTCCAAGATGCTTAGCGTCACGTACAGCCAGTGGTTGATCCAGAAGTTGGACGCCATGAGCACCCTGCCCTTAAGCCGAATGACGACGTTCTCGTCCTCCGCGACAATGCTCGCCAGCGACATGGACGGGAATACCCACCGACACACTCGGAACTCTTTGAGGAACCGCATCTTGTTGGGGATGTACTGCACCGCCGAGGACTGCACGATGGCGATCAAGACGCCATTGGCGATCAAGACGATCGACACGATGCCGTACACGACCGACACCGCCTCGGGGAACCACCCGCCGCTAGGAACCGCGACGTAAAAGGTTGCCGCGTCGTCCGCAGGCTCCACCTGGAACAGTGCATGCCTCCAATCACTGCTGCGAGCGGCGGGGATCGCGTGGCAGTTGCTCGTCTGTATTTCGACGTGGTAGCTGCCGCCAGACCAGTACGAGTGGTGAAGCATCCAGTCGACCCTAAAGTCGAACTGGTTCTCGGACCCGCCAGCGCAGCGCAAGTATGGCGCGCCTCGGAGTCCGTTCTCCAGCGGCGTGAACGCTTGGATCTTGAGGTCATCGCGAAGCGCGTCAAAGTTGTCCAAGATGTACGCGTTGCACGCTTCCATGCTGCCATGCGTGGCATTACACGACGTAACCCAGTCGGGCCAGAGATTGAGGACGTCGCAGCTTGGCGCCGAGATGCTGTACGTGAACCGAGTGAGTCGGCGCGTGCCGTTCCCCCAGAAGTCGTCGTAGCGGCCGATCATGAGGGACACGTTCATCGTGTTGACACGCGTGCAGATGTTTCGGTCGGGCGAGACCGTCTTGGTGTTCCGTATCGGGCCCTGGATAAAGCGGTAGCTGAGTCCGACATCGGTCAGGTTGATCATGGACTCCGGTCGGATCATGTCGTAGCGCATGTTGTCGTAGTTGACGTCTCCGTCGACGAACCGCGCGCGCACATACTGGTACTTGCCGGTCGCGTACAGCACCACTGGGTTCTCCCGCAGACCGGTGAAGAGCGTGAGGAAGGTTGCAGCCAGGTTCACGGCTACGATCACCGTCCGTCGAGTGTTGGCCATCCAAGACACCCGCGGCGGCATCGTCCACACACCTCGCGGGGTCAGTCAAGCTCCTCCAGCCGAGAGTCGAGCGCTTCAGGTACACTGCAGCCGGTCAGTGATCAAATTGGAAGTGTGCCAGCTCTTCGTGGCCATCATAAGATGAGAGTGCGATGAGCGGAGGCTTTGGACTCGCACCAAGAAGGCTGCGTCGTCTATTTGCGAGCGGTAACGACGGCGTCATGTTGGCGAGCGTGTCGTGCCGTGTGGTTTTCATTAATAATAGCGAGCTTCAATCAGGATGACTCGACCAATGCGAGCCAGCACAATCGCATCGCGTGCCAAATTCATCCAACGAAGAAGAGACTCGCAACATCGGGATCTTTGTCCATTCCTCCGAGTCAGGCAGGACCCACAGCCTCTCCTGGTCCACATGATCTTGAGGTTGGCGGGATTGGAGAAGCAAATATACTTCGAAGTATCGCGGTTCATCGTCATGCTGGTCTATTCCGGCGCCTGGGAGGTTCATCTTGTCGATTAGCACCAAACGACTTTGCAGCCTTATGGCGATCGATCAAGGGTATCCACGGCGACAGCCATGACAACTCACCGATTTGGATCGAAGCAGCACATTCGCTTCGCCAGATCCCTTCCCTCGTCCTATAAGCGCCATATCTGGTCAGGTATATCGCCTTGCTTCTCGAAAAGGTAGTCGTGCAGTAGAAATGACAGCAGCTCGAGGTTGCACTTGGCACTCGCCACTCTCTTGGTCGTGACCAACTTCATGCTGTTTGGAACGTTCGGCTTGGAAGTGGCAGGTATATTCTAGCACCGCCTGGGTGGGAAAGCCCACCACCAACGTTTATGATTCTCTCGTCACATAATATACACAGTCGTCGCTCCATGCGCGCTAGTTCGTCTCGACCGACTCGCGCTGTGCGTGCATCGCGGCCGCGATCGCGACCGCCATCCCCACGCGATCCGCCGGTTCGTGGCAGCACAGCCGCCGGATGAGGGCCCAGTCCCCCTGCTTGACGTTCGCTGGCTGAGGAGGCAACTTCCCTTGACTCACCTCCTTCACCACGTGCTCGTCCGAGACGCTCGAGCCCCAGGGCACGTCGCCGCTCAGTGCCTCGAGCACCACCATACCGAACGCGTAGATGTCGGACGCCACGGTCGGCGCCTCGTCGTTCAGCAGCTCCGGCGCGGCCCAACGCGGAGTCAGCCCGTCCTTGATCGTTACCTGAGCGCGGCCGTCGGCTGTGATGTTGACGGCGCTGGCTGTCAGGTCGCACACGCCAACGTTCGCGCTGTGGAGGAACTGAATGCCGAGCGCGGCGTCCAGCAACTGCGTCCACGTCGACACGGACGGCTTCTTGCCGTGCGTCAGCTTGTCCAGCGACTTGCCAGGCTTGTCCCACACCACGTAGCGTCCGTGGGTGCCGCCGTAGCACCCGCCGTAGCACCGGTACACGTTCGGGTGCTTGAGCTGGTAGAACGTCTCGATCGTGTCCGCAATGTCGTCCGGCGCCTCCGAGTCGTGAGCGATCCGCACCGTCACAGCGCGGCCGCGCCACTTGCCGCTGAGTTCCTGACCTGGCTGCGCCGTACACAACGCCGGCACGCAGTTGAGCTCGTACGTCGGGACGAACCACTCGGGCAGCGCCGGCCACGTCTCGAGTCCGCTGAGGCGAATCACCTTGAGCAAGCTGGACGCGACCGTGGTCATGAGCGCCTGCTCCTCGACCGCGTACCGATGGCGGCGCCGCGACAACTCGAACTGCAGGATCGCGAACGTCTCGGCAAGGTCGAGGCCAGCCACGCCCTGGACGCCTCGAGGGTTCCGCAGCTCCTCGTCCAGCGCGGTCGCCGCCTTCTTCAATCCGCCGAGCAACACCTCACGCTGCTTCTGGTGGAGCTGCGACCACCGCGACTGCCATTGGTACACAGTAGGCGGCTCCGGCTCGCCTGGACGCTGAATGACGGGGCCGAACTCCGCAAGGCAGTCGTCCAGCCCGCGGTGCAGGTCCACGTACACCTGCATCTGCGCGTGGTACGCGACAAAGTCGTAGATGTCGCCCGTGTTTGGCTCGGCGCAGGACTGCAGCACCATGAAGAACTCGACGATTTGCCGCCCGAGCTTCTCGACCGGCTTCTTCGGCAGCGTCCCATGCTTGACCAGCAGTCCGTGCAACGCCCAGCAGCGCGTGTACAGGTGCATGTTGAGCTCTCGGCGACTGAGCGCGGCAGGCGAGTTGCTCCGCCCGACGAGCTGGAGACACTGGCGCAGCACTCCAGCCATGTGCGTCTCGAACGGCGCGAAGTTGACGGCGTCGACGCCGGCGACCGTCTCCTTGACACTCGTCAGCGGCCGCAGGATGATGGCCTCCTCCGTCATGAGCCAGTAGAGACTGCGCAGAACGTTCGCCATCGTCGGGCGCTTGGATGCCGCAGGCTTGCACAGCGCCTCAATCAGCCAGTAGTCGCTCTCGCGGATGTACGACGGCCGGCGGGGCAGCGGCTTGCCGTACTGGATCGACACGGCGCGGCCCGGGTCGTTCGCTTCCAGGAGCAGCTCGAAGATGCACTTGCCGAGGCAGAACACGTCCCAGGCGGTCGACGGGGCCTCTCTCGCAGTTGCGGGCCACAGCTTCTCGGCGATCGTCCGGTCCCGCAGCGTCGCGTTGGAGCCAGGGAGCGAGCAGCAGTGCGCGATGCTGTTGAGCTTGAGCGCCTGGTCCGGGGCGCACAGCTCGACGTGGTCCCACGAGAAGCTGCCGACCACGAGTCCGCGGTCGTGGAGCGACAGCAAGGCTTGGGTCATCTGGAATATATAGCTCCACTTCTCGGACGTCGGCAGGCGCAGCACCTTGACCGCATTGACCGCCAGCGCCGGCTTGTGCAGGTACGCGCGCTGTCCGACGTGGGAGGCGGCGACCACGTTCATGTCGAACTCGCGTCCGCGCCGCGACATGAGGTCCATGTGGATCAGCACGGACTCGAGGTCGTCGTCCTCGAAGCGCGTCACCGTCCGGAGCGCGTCGCCCTTCTCGTCGCTCCGCGCGTTGTAGTGCGCGTGCAGCTCGGGCGACGGGCGGAACCAGTGCGGCAGCGCCATGACCACGAGGCCCGAGACGGCGGCGATGCGGTCGTACGCGACGGCGAGCAGCTGGATCTCGCTCCGCGCCAGGCGGTCCACGTACGTGACGTAGTTGTACTTGAGCAGCGTGAGCAGCTCCAGGCTCTGCGCCTCGGCGTCGTGCACGTCGAGCTCGGCGCGCAGCCGCTTGTCGTCGTCCAGGAGCTCGCGGAAGCGCTTGAGGCGCTCGATCCGCTCGCGGATCATGAGCTCCTGCAGGTCCGCGAGCGCCGGCACGTCGTAGGCCGCGAACATGGCGTCCAGGAGCTGGTCGAAGCGGTAGATCAGGTCCAGGTAGTACCCGGACTGCGCGAGCTGGAACAAGGCGCGCCGGTCGGCCTCGAACGCTTCCAGCTCGCCGGCCACGCGCGCCGCCTGCGCGCTCAGCACGCGCAGCGCGTCCGGCATGGTCGCGATCTGCTTGTCGAGCGCCTGGAAGTACCGCCAGCGCTTGGCGTGGTGCGTCCCGGGGGCTTTGGCCATCTCCTCAGCGTCCATAGCCGGCGGCGACGTCCAGAGGATCTGCCAGTAGCCGGCCTCGTCGTCCGGGTACTGCTCGCTGTGCTCCGACAGCGGCCGCGCTTCCCCAGTCAGCCGCCGCTCTTCATGCTGAGACTGCGGCGGCTCGTCCGGCTCTGGCGGTAGTGGGGACGGCTCGTAGTGGCGCTTGAGCTGCTCCTCGAGGTCCTGCTCCTGCTTGTGCCGCTGCCGCATGCTCCGGTAGCTCCAGTTGCTGCGCGTCGTGCGCGAGCTGCTGCTCACGCTGCTGCTGCGGCTGCCGCTGCCGCTGCGGCTGCGCCGCTCCTGCAGCTGGTGCTGGTGCTGCCGCTCCAGCCGCTGCAGGAAGTCGCTGTACTCGGGGTCCGCCGCGCCGCGCTTCTTGGCAGAGCTGTGCGACGACCCCATGCTGCTGCTGCTGCTGCTGCTGCTGCTGCTGCTGCTGCTGCTGCTGCTGCTGCTGCTCGTCCCCCACTGTCTATAGTGTGCGCCGAGAATTGCTCACTGTGAGCCCATACAGGCAGGTAGGCAGGCAGGCAGAGGCATTGTACACGCAAGGTACAGTTCCACCGTCGCTGCCTCATCGACAAAGACACGCTCGGCACAGCACAAGTGCTTTGGCGCATGTCACTGCGCCAAGAGCTCGTTATTACCTGGTGGGTGTGCTGGCGCCCTATTGTTCGGGCCTATAACACCTACCTAGACTACAGCTAGGCCGGCAGGTCTCCTTGGTGCAGGCTTCACCAATAGGCAGAGCGCAGGGCGTCTGCCAGTTCTCCACTTCCTCGCGCCGTTGGGGTCGAAGCGACC
>JAADXX010000759.1:0-13375 GCA_023338025.1 Phytopythium oedochilum
ACGGACAGTGTTGCGGTCTGGGTGGCAACATGGACGAGGACCTGGTGTGCGCGTTCCGAGCGGTCTTCGAGCGTGCGTTGCCGCTGTACGCGAAGTGCGTGAGGCCCATCGTCGTCACCAGATACTGCGACGCAGAGGTCGTGAGTGTTTAGATCACCTTTCATGTAGAAAGAGACCAAACTTCTTGGACACCTTGCTGGATTGGTTTGCCAACTGGCACAGACGGTAGCTATCGGATACAACAAAAGCACTTGGCTATTCACGGAATCCATTGGTGAAACGTCTACTGCCCCCAATCCATCTCGCCGTAGATATCAACGCAGCGTGCGGACGCCTCATGGACGAGCTGCTGCTCCTCCAGGACGACGAAGACCCGACGAAATTCTTCCTGGACTCCTCTAGCTTCCATCACACTCAGCGTCAACCTCCAGCGCCTCGGTGGACCCCCCCCTCGTCCAGACGGTGATAGTGAGTCCGTTTACTGACGAAGATAACTGTATTTCGAGCCACGCCGACCCTTGGCTGTTCACGACCGGTCAAAGGCGATGGCGACACCTCGGCAGCAACAGATGCCTGTATCCACTGCGGTAGTGGCTCCACCTCGTCGCGAAAACGGCGAGGTTCCGCCCGCGAAAGCGGGCGACACGCTCGTATCGTCGCTGGTTCACGACCGCACTCAGCGCCAAGCTCACGTGGAGACCTGGGAGTCGAAATGCGACGCCGAGACACGCCATTTCGCTTCCGAAGGTGTGTGCACTGGTTGCTCTTGGCCATCATCGATTTGTCATACAACTTACACGTTCCAATGACCAGCCGAGCAGTTTGAATACGAGTTTCTGAAGGCTTTGAGCTCGTCGGACCACCTTGGCTCGCCCAATGCGCTTCGCACTGCTATCGTCTTGGATGTGCTTGGCAGGGTGGCGAGCAAGTTCGCGCGTTTCGAGCCGCTGCTGGCGTCGATCCGCCGCGAGCTCGAGATCGCAACCTACGCCCAACTGCACTCAGAATCGCCGCAAGGGAGAGCCACGCCCGACACCCAGCGAAGTCTCCAAACTGCGGCTAGAGCTGGTCTCTCGCGACTCGCCTTCTTCACCGAACTCAAGCAGACTCTCGCCGAAAAGGACGCCGTGGAGCTAGAAGTGTGAGTACCTGCCGTGCCGGATGCGCCTGCCGCGCTGAGTGAGTGAGTGAGTGAGTGAGTGAGCTCACTTGGTCTTGCTCTTGGTCGGAGCAGACAGAAGCTCGACGAGCTGTACGCGTTCATGTTTGCGCGTCTGCGCAGCCACGAGCACATGGTCAACCGCCTCGCGCAGCGCTGGGCGAGGCTCGTTCTTAAGCAGACGCTGGTGGACTGGAAGAAGATCGTGGTCCGCAAGAAGTACACGCGGGTGCTGTTCGACAAGACGAGCGGTCGCTGGAGCAAGCAGCGCCTTCTGCGGATCGTCCGTGCCTGGAGCGCCTTCGCAGTCGCAGAGCGGGTCCGGAAGGCCCACGAGCAGATCCAGCAGCATCGCGAGGGCCGACTCGAGCTGCAGGAGCTGCTTGTACGGCTTCACGGCCAGGTCGACAGCGCCAAGGCCGAGGCGCGCATGTACCGTGAGCATATGGACTACTCAAAGCGGCACTTGCTGTCACTGGAGGAGCTGCTGGCCCAGCTGGAGACCCGCGTGCACAACAGCCAGGAGCGCAAGCTGCAAGAGATCTCCAACCAGTGGGCGAGACTGTGCTTCGCGCTCGTCGACGTGCAGTGCGAGCACCTGGAGAACATGCTGGATGCTGTCGCGCCTCAAGAGTTTGTCGATGTATCGCAGCTGCTCGCCAAGGGGGAGGAGCTGGCTGACCTGCTCTCGCTGCCGTCGGACGCTCTAGTACTGCGCTGGATAAACTTCCAGCTCGCGCAGTGCGAGACGTTCCGGAGCTACTACGTGGCCTCGCCCGCCGGCTTCGTCCAAAACTTCTCGACCGACATGCACCGCAACTACGTTCTGCGGCACATCGTGAACCGCATCCTGTCGCTTCAAGCTCACAAGCACTACGGCGCTGTCGATGCTGGCGCGGCTAGGATGTTGCCCGAGCGCAAGGGCTCTCTAGCGATGCCAAGTACGCCTCTGGATCCGCTCCCTAGTGATGGCGATCTGCACTCGGCACTTGCGCAGCAGCTCGCCCCGCCATGTCCGCCGCTGCTTTGCTCGGTCGCCTATGGTGGCAAGGAGAGCGATCTCGTCTTCTGCTTGTTCAGCTTCCTTCTGTGCGAACACCCGAGCATGGAGGTCGCGGTGGGACCCGGTCAAGCTCCTAGAGCGCCCACCACTAGCGCATTCCCGGTCGTATCGCCCTGGCAGGAGGCGCGGGCAGCTCTACAAGATGCGCGGCGCGTGTGGGAAGCGATCCGCGACCAATGGACCGAGCTGCGCAGCCCGTTCGAGATACAGGAGAGCGCCAAGCTAGCGCCGGACGCCACCTCGCCCCCTCAGCTGCTCGCGCGCGCCAACATTGCGCTCCAGAACGCCGTGCACTCGGTGCAGTACGCGTGCTCCAAGCGCAGCATCGCCACGCGCACATGGGAGTGTCTGCAGCGCCGAGTGCAGGAGGACGCGCTCCGCTTGCTCGTGCACCGAGGACGGGTCGAGCAGAACCCTCACAGCCAGGCGCCCATCGAGCTCGTCGATCGCCGCATGTGGCGCGAGAAGTTCATGCTGACGACGCTGCACATCGACAAGCTCGCGCAAGTGTTCGCGCGCGTGGACGCCGGTGGACGCGTCAGTGACACCGCGTCCACGGCTCCGACTGCAGAGCAGCGCGCACTCGTCGAGGACGAGCTGCTCGAGGTCGAGCAGGTTCTGCAAGAGCACTACGAGTCGCTGCGGCAGGTCTATCGCTTCTACGCGAGCATCGACGCGGCCACGGGCGACGCGGCCGGCGCTCCGCCGCACCAGCCGGCTCGAGGCGCGAGCGACGAAGACCGGTTCTTCCGCAAGATCGCCATCTCCATGTCGCTGCAGGAGTTCCACGCGTTCCTCAAGGACTGCAAGATGTTCGGCACGGCGCGGGCGTTCCCGTACGAGTTCATCCAGCAAGTGTTCGAGCACGTGAACACGGACGTGGCGGCGTCTGCCGAGGCCGCGACCGTGAGGCGGCTACCCAGCCACTTCATGGTCGTGGCGCCATACGAGGAGAGCGGCGGCTGGGCGGACGACAACCCTAGCGAGATGACGCCGGCCGAGTTCGTCGAGGCGCTCGTGCACATTGTGCGCAGTCCGTTCGTGGGCTTCCGCGTCCTCCGCGGCGCGAGCGCCAGCGCATCGGCCGGCCTGACGCTCGCGCAGCGCATGCGGCGGTGCATCGAGGAGATCATCCTGCCGAACGCCATGCAGGAGAAGGACAAGAGCAGCCTGTTCCGGCCGCTGCTACTCTCGAGCGACTGCCGCGCCGTCTTCTCGTCGCACTTGAAGCGGCTGCTCGCCGTCTACACGCACTTTGCCGGTCGCCAAGAGGCCAGCTCGACCCCTTCGCCGACTTCTCAGGCTCGAAAAAGGCCCGGCGGCGGGCAGATGCTGTCGGTGGACGGCCTCGCGAGCTGCTGCAAGCACTTCGACCTCTTCCGCGACAACCTGGTCAACCTGGACGACATGCAGCACATCTTGGCGCAGGTGCTGCAGCTCGACCGCGAGAGCATCCACTTCAGCGTGGCGGACCACGCAGCAGCAGGCGGCGACCATGACGCGGCGCTAGCAGGCCATGAGGTGGCGCCAGCTGGGCCCCAGGCGAGCGGCGAGGCGCCGCCGCTGCTCACGTTCGCCGAGTTCCTCGAGACGCTCGCCGCGCTTGCGTGCTACCTCAACCCGGACGCGTTCGTGCCGCTCGCAGCCAAGCTCGACCTCTTCTTCTCTGGCCTGCGCCTATAGCGCGGGTGGCTGGCTGCTGTGGCTGGTGCTGTGGCTGGCTGCCAAGGGAGTTAACAGCGAGCTGAATGCGCGCTGAATGCGCGCGCGCCGGTCGCATTCACGCTGAATGCGCTGCTTGGTGGCCGCTGAATGCGATTTGTGAATGCGCTTCATGTTCACTTTAGTGACACTAATGAAATCAATAAGCATCACTATGTCGAAACAGACATCCTTCCTCCGACAAAGTGACTTGCTCGTAACCTCTTGCACGTAGTATACTTAGCCCAAGATGCAGAAGAGTGACGGTGATGTATCGTACACATTGTGTACCCGCTTCTTTGTGGGGCGGCGACGTGGCGACTCATTTTCGGCATTGACCGCGAGGAGACAGCGAAAAAGCGTGAGAAGGGATCCATCGCGTCCGTGGTCGGTGGCCATGCTCAAGGAGGAGGACCCGATGATCGAGCTGATCCGCGAGTGGATCATCAAGCCGCTCGACGTCTCCTCGGGGCTCCACCTGTCCGTGCTCGAGGTCTTCGGCGTCTTCGACCGCATGATCGCCGAGCACGTGCGCCAGCCGACCGGAAGCGACCTGCAGCGGCTGCTCCCGACCATCAAGAAGATGTTCGTGCCCATCAACCTCTCGCGCGCGGCCAAGGAGGTGCGCGCCCTTGTCTCTCGCATTGGCATTGGTCCTCGGTGTCGAGTAACCCCAGGTTACGCGCTTGCATGACGCACACGCAGTACGACGCGAGCACGCACTTCCTGGCGCGCAAGCGCGTGCCGCCGACGTTCAAGGAGATCCGGCACGTGCTCAACCTGGCGACGATCGACGCGATCGCGGCCGACCTCAAGCTGGTCACGTTCGACGCCGACGACACCATCTACGAGGACGGAGGCACCATCAGCAAGGCGTCGCGCATGGTGCAGGTCATCGTCGGGCTGCTGCACCGCGGCCTCGTCGTGTCGCTCGTGACCGCGGCCGGGTACCCGGGATCGCCCGAGAGGTACGAGGAGCGGCTGCGCGGCATCCTCGAGGCGCTGGAGGACCTGACGCCCGACCAGCGCGCGCGCTTCCTCGTCATGGGCGGCGAGTGCAACTACCTCCTCGAGGCGTACCAGCACGGCGAGACGAACAAGGTCGGGCTGCGGGAGATCGAGGGCAAGCAGTGGAAGGACTGGCGCGGCGAGCGGTGGGAGGAGAGCGAGATCACGGCGCTGCTGGACGCCGCCGAGCGCGTCCTGCACGAGACGACCGCCATGCTCCACCTGCCAACCCGCGTCCTGCGCAAGGAGCGCGCGATCGGCATCATCAACCTGTCGGACAAGCGCCTGCCGTACGAGAGCCTGGAGGAGATCTGCCTGACGCTGCAGCACGAGCTCAAGGGCTTCTCCGTCCCCTTCTGCGCCTTCAACGGCGGCAATGACGTCTGGGTCGACATTGGCAACAAGGCGCTCGGCATCCAGGCGCTGCAGAAGTACGTCTTCCGCTTCCTGCCCAAGCACATGCAGGACGAAGAACTGGTGCGTCTCTCTCTCTCTCTCTCTCTCTCTTGAGCTGTTGGCAGTTCCCGATCATCGTACAGACTGGTCGCTCACCGTACTGTTGGTTGTGTGGTGATAGAGCAACATCCAGGCCACCGAGTGCCTTCATGTGGGCGATCGGTTCACGCGAACAGGTGAGGACGGACTGGCGATACAAGTAGGAGACCGCGCTCGCTGTCTCACCATCGTTTCCCGCTTACCTCAGGCAACGATACGCGATCGCGGGAGGCTGCGACGACCGTGTGGGTCTCGGACCCACACGAGACGGCTAACGTGATGAAGAAGCTGCTCCAGAAGATCGACACGGCGCGCGGAGTGGACGCTGCAGCAGCGGGCTTGGTCTCTCCACGGAACGCGTACCACGAGTGCCGCGAGGCGCAGATCGAAGCGGCGATCCATGCGGCTACAAGCGTGGCGCGCACATCGTAAAAGTCGCCAATATGGACGCTCCCTTTCATGTTAACCACTTATCCCCCCCCACGATGGTGTGTGTACGTGTTTAGAGAGCACTGTTCTCCTGAGCGAAGCGATCTCGGAGCTTGATGAGCATCGACGACGACAGAAGCTGGGACTCGTCGCGCGCAATTTCCATGAGGAGCGCCGCGTCATGCAGCCGCTGGTCACGAGCCTTCAGCGCTCGGAACAAGTGCATAAAGTCGATACGCTCGGCGAGCAACTCCGGCTGCGAGATGCGGAGCAGGGCGATGGCGATGGGGAAGATGGCGGTCGAACCTTCGAGAAGCAGCACGTCCAGGATGCGGAACGTCGTCGAGTTCGGAAATCCCGCGCAGAAGGCAGGGAGCAGCCAGTGGGTCGCGAGCAGCAAGCCGATGTGCGGTGCCTGGAGGCGCTGGAAGTGGCGGTCGAGCTGCGGAAGGCGCGTCCGCACCAGCTCCTCGAGGACGCAGGCGTCCGATTGCAGTCCCCGCATCCCGCGCGTGAAGTACGTGGGGAACATTTCGTCAAAGAGCACGGCTGCCACCCAGAACGCGTCTTCCTCATCGTCCAAAACGGATTTCGCTCGCGAGGCAGGGTCCAACTCGCTCGAGTACGCTGGAAGCGGGTGGATACGCTGAGCACGAGCCGCGCCATGGGTTTGTCGACGCCGGGAGTGGTGGAACAGACACAGCAAGCGGCCGACGATGAACGTCATGGACTGGCAGTACCCAACCGCCGAGTTGTGCATTGCGTACGCCTCCATCACCCGCCCAAGCGCGCGCTGGCCCTCCGATGTGTTGATCCAGCTCTGATTGCCAGCGAACGTGCGCTGGAGATCCCCAGCGATCTGCTTCCGCGCCGCGAGGAATTTCATTGTCAGCTCTTCGGCATCTATCTGAGGCTTCTCGGGGTTTGTGGTGCCATGGTCGCTGCTTGGGTAAGATGACGCTGAGTTCGTTACTGTGAAGTTCGCCGCCGCATCCGATGCCTTCTCGACCAAGCTAACGTAGTAGTCGGACGCGTATCTGCGACGCTTTCGGGCTGCGAGCCGGGAGTAGATGGCTGCGCGGTGGTTGGATGGGAAGCCTCCCCATGCAATAGCCTGGACCGCATCCTTGACGGATTCACGGCGCTTTACGTCCGATGCCGAGCGTTCATCATCATCATCAGCCGGTTCAAACAACGCGGAACAAGCTGCGACATCATCACTATCGCTGTCACCGCCCCAAGCACTATCGGTGCGTGCCATGGAGGCTTGGAGACTCTCCCACCTGCGAGCCTGCTGCCGATCCATTGACACTCGAAGCTGCTCGTAGCATGCGTACGCCTTGCACGACGTGTCATCGTCGCGGTGGCGCCATTTGCCGCGAGCGAAGACAAGCTCCGGGTCGACCACGCGGAATCCAAACTCGTCCAGCTCGGCTTTGCCCATCGCAGGCTGAGAAGCATGCAGGCGAAGCGCTGAATGCCCGTGCGGATCATCAACAGACAGGTTCGTGGAGTGTCCAGACGATCGGGTTGCCTCACTGAAGAACGATCTGAAGCGAGAGATGTCGGCGCTGGCGAGAGCCGCGTGGGTATCTGCTTCCGTTGCACCGTCGGTAAGGAACATGGTCCGTACCAGCAGATATCCGCGGTTGTCGCCCTCGTTGACGACCGCGCTTCGCGACAGCTCCATGCTTGGCGGCTCCAACGTAAGCCACTGCGACTTCAAAGGCAATCCACGCACAAGATCCACCATCCGCAGAGTGACGGTGCCAACACAGACGTCGGATCGCTTGGTCTCGTAGCGAATCTCGATGCGCACGAGCGCCAGCGATGGGTCAGGCACGCGAAAGGTTGTCGCGAAGCCAAACTCCGGGTGGCGTCCGGCGCGCAAGCTCCCAGCACACACCATGTACTCCTGGACCCCGGCAGGACGCGAGTGGACGCAGTACAACTGCCTCCAGTTCAGTGGCGCCGCAGAGGTCGAGGGGGATAACGGCGGTGATATGTCGTGGCGAGAGAGATGACCCACTGGAACAGTGCATCGCCGAGATGGCTGCCCCCTTTCGAGCGATGACGTTGGCGCAAGGTGTACTCCTCTACTGGAGAGCTCAACTGACACGACGCAGTAGTATCGGCCAGCGTCAGGGACACTCGAGCTCGTACGTCGCCGCGGAGACAGTGGAAATCCAGGCGACAGGAAGGCATTTGGCGCCGCTCCTCGCCGGTGAGGTGCCGCTGCAAGCTCTCGCGCCTCCAGTATCTCGAATCGCATGTCCCCAACGAATGCCACGTGGTGGAGGATACTCGCGAGTCGAGTGTCGATCGCCAGCGACATGCTGGTATTCGCGGTCGTCGAGAAGCCGCTCGTCGCGGTCGAGTACAAGTACTCGCTGAAGCCATTGCGGTTTATCGCCCGCATGCGCACAAGGTACTCGGTGCCTTCGTCTAGACCCGGCAGCCAGTACTCGGTCGCTGTCGACGGGATCACCACGTCCACGTGTTCCCATCGCAGCAGGTTCTGCGAGCGCGCGGTTGTCATGAACATGGCCAGCATACTCGCGCCTGCAGCGTACGATAGCCCAACTGGTTTCCGGCAGTACTCGATGCTCACATGCGTCGGCGCGAGCACATCGCGCAGCTTCGCGTCTCCTTCTGCCACAACCGTCCACGAGATGCCCAGCGAGCACTCATCCGCGCCAATACAGCGCAGCGCTGACGGCGGGCGGGCGGGTCTGCCCACGATCGCTAGAAACTCCCTAATGGCGTTGTGTT
Source organism: Phytopythium oedochilum (assembly GCA_023338025.1). Lineage (NCBI taxonomy): Eukaryota > Oomycota > Peronosporomycetes > Pythiales > Pythiaceae > Phytopythium > Phytopythium oedochilum. The sequence continues at coordinate 8,628 of JAADXX010000759.1, forward strand.
TCGCGAGGTCGATGGCACGCTTGCCTTCGCAGTTCGCAGCGTTGATCGCCACGTGTTTCCGGCCGGGAGCGTCCAGCACGAGCCATCGACAGACGTCGAGGTGGCCGCCCATGGCGGCGAAGTGGAGCAGCGAGAACCCGTTCGAGTCCATTGCGCCCGCATCGAACTCGTCGGTGCGATCGTTGTCGGGGCCCTCAAGCAGCCACTTGAGCGCGTCCAGGCGTCCGTTGTACGCCGCGTAGTGCAGCATGTTGCGTCCGCCAAACGACGTAATGGCTAGCGGCAGCAAGTAGCGCGACTCGTACCCGTGATCAGGCGGACTAGCGGCACCAAGGGGCTCGGCTGAGGGCGTCGCGGTCGATGAGTTGCTCCCGGTTTCTCTTCGGAGCGAGGCGCACCACTGGATGACATCGAGCCGACCGTGGATAGCGGCCAGGTGCAGGACATGCCCGCCGTTTACGTCGACGACCGCCATTCCGGCTGGCTCGTGCTCGCACAATAGACGCAGCAAGTCGAGCGTGTGCTCGCTGCGCGAGGAGACTGCGTCGTGAAATGGCGTGCGTCCGTGTGGACACTGGGCGGACGCGCTGGCGCCGTGGAAGAGCAGGCATTGCGCGACCTGCACGTTGCCAAAGCGGCACGCGTGGTGCAGCAGCGTCTTGCCAAAGCTGTCGACGTAGCGGTTGACGTCCACGTCGAGCTCGACCAGGTCGTGGCTGAAGGTCGCCGTGCTGATCACGCCAGTCGTGGGCGGGCGGAGACCGACCATCGGGCTCCCGATGGACGAGAGGTCCGACTCGGACCCGCTCGGCGACGACAGCGACAGGTTCTGCGCCGCCATGAGCTCGAAGAACGAGTCGTTCGCGATCGTCGAGAAGAGCGCGCTCACTCGCACGGGCGACGGCGCGGACGGAGCGCCAGGACCGCTGCCATCTGCAGCTCTGCCGTTTTCTTCATCGCGACGCTCGGACGCGACCGCGTGCAGGCTGAACGGATACACTGCTAGCGGCCTGGCGTCGTCCTTGCCCACCTGTCGAGTCGCATCCCACCGTTCGTTAGCGCTTGGATGGAGCGGCGGAGGCGGCAACAACGCTCGCGAGGCCGCACCACGCGCATATCCATGGCAAACGCCGGGTAGATGGCGCCGGTCGATCGCTTTTCGACACGGCGCATGCCCTTTCAGCCTCGCGGAGGCCCTCCCCACCACGCGTCCGGCGTGGCTGTTGCGTCGGACGCGTTTTCCTTCCGCCGATTGCTCCGATCCTTCGACCGTCGACCGTCGAGCCGGCGTATCCAGCCACGGACTGAGCCTTCGAGATGGGGCTCTATGCGAGACCGCCCTCGCCTGCTGCTGCGTCTCCGTAGCGGCAGTTCACGACGTGGCGGTAGCCAAGCATTGTGCTGCGAAAAGCTCCGCAACCGCTGCTCCGAATTAAATGGTGTCGGTTCTATCTTGTGGAAAGGTCTACAGTCCGGTATAAAGGGTGCAGGTGCATACACATGCGACTGAACAAGATATTTTGTGTTGACTTCAACCAGTTTAGAACCGGTAAATAAACCGGTATTTGCACTGGTAATGGAACAGATTCTGAACACCGATAATGGCACGCGCTTTCACGTCGGGTCGGCTCTTTTATCTTGAAAATTGTATACTATATACAATTTTCAAGATTACCAAAAGACGTCGAAAGCGACGTGTGAGCCGCATCTTCATTTCGTGAATTGCGATTCAACCGGCGCCAACGAGGAAGATGCTGGCGAGACGCGGACGTGCGGCGGCGCTCCCGCGCCTGGCGCGCGGCAAGACGAGCAAGGCGGGCAAGGACCATGGCCGCACGGCGGCCGTGCACGCGACGATGCTGCCCAAGGGCACGTTCGAGGGAAAGGTGGCGCTCGTCACTGGCGGCGGCACGGGGCTTGGCAAGGGCATCGCGACCAAGCTCTCGGACCTGGGCGCGACCGTCGCCATCATGAGTCGCAAGCGCGGCGTCGTCGACGTTGCCGCCAAGGAGATCCAGGAGCTGACGGGACACGAGGTCATCCCGCTGCAGGGCGACGTGCGCGACCCGGAGCAGGTGCGCGCGGCGCTCGACGAGCTCGACGAGCGCGCCGGCATCCCCACCATCGTCATCAACAACGCGTACGCCGGTCGCTGCGCGCTGGCTCTTGTACGCTCTCGAGGTGACGGGAAACTGACTGTGTGATGGCGTCGTGGATGCAGCGCGGGCAACTTCATCTCGCCGTTCGAGCGGCTGAACGCCAAGGGCTTCGGCACGATCGTCGACATTGTGCTCAAGGGAACGGCCAACGTGACGCTGGACGTGGGCAAGCGCTTGATCCAGCAGGAGCGCGGCGGCGTCTTCCTGAACATCACCACGACCTACGCGGAGACGGGCTCGGGCTTTGTCGTTCCCTCGGCGGCCGCCAAGGCCGGCGTTAGCGTACGTCCGCTCTGCCCGGCTGTCTGTCATGGACTCCATGGCCGTATGCGAAGCGCTCTGACCCAACTGTTGACGCGTGGGCTTCGCTCGCACAGGCCATGATCAAGTCGCTCGCGTCCGAGTGGGGCAAATACGGCATCCGCTTCGTGGGCATCGCCCCCGGACCTATCAAGACCAAGGGGGCGTTCGACCGCCTGGACCCGTCGGGCACGTTCGAGGAGGTCATGCGCAGCAACAACCCTCTAGGCCGCTTCGGCGAGGTCGACGAGCTCGCCAACCTGGCGACCTACATGACGAGCGACTACGCGAGCTGGCTCAACGGCGAGATCATCCGCTTCGACGGCGGCGAGACGGTCGCCAACGCCGGCGAGTTCAACATGTTCAACGCGGTCAGCAAGGAGAAGTGGGACGACCTCGAGGCCGTCATCCGCGCCTCGAACGACAAGAGCAAGACCGGTAGCAAGTGAGTAGCTACTAGTGGCATTGCCATTGCCAGCTTCGGCTCTTCTAGTCGACAGGTTTTACCTGCGAGATCTGGTAAATCGGTCCGCTTCAAGTTGAGCTGATCCCATACGATACTTTTGTTCAATGCGTTACCGAATATACTTGATAAATGCATTCGGGTCGAGAAGCATCACTCGTATTACACAATGCTCAAGAAACCTTGGAGATCTAGTAACCCGTTGAATCCGTTATTATTGATCCTCCGCTCTGGGTCTTTTATTCGGGGTCTTTCCAGTACGTTTGTCCCCGAAACGGCGCGGCCCGAATGTAGCACGAGCACCGCAAGGTCAAGGTGATCGATCAGGTGGGCGACGATGGCGCTCAAGCTAACGCCTACGGAGACGCTGCGCGCGTGCGGCGTGCTGGAGGAGACCCTCGAGAAGCTCGACTTCCTCGGCAGCGTCACGCCAGACATCCTGCAGCACCGCGAGGAGCTGTCGCAGATCGTGGGCGAGGAGATCTCGCGCATCATCCAGGACCAGCGGCAGCTCGAGGCGCGCTACGAGAAGCTGATCGCGCAGCGCACGGTGCTCAAGGGACTCGCCAACAAGTCCAAGTTCAAAGACAACCAGCGCGAGATCCAGGAGGTGAGCCGCCAGCTGCGCGAGTCGACCAAGAGCCTGTGCCGCAACCTCAAGGAGAACCCCAACCTGGCCGGCAACCTCATGAAGATCCAGCAGGAGCGCGAGGCGCTGGTCGAGCTGCTGGGCCAGACGCTGGCAGAGGTCAAGAAGCACGGCACGTTCGAGACGCTGCTGGCCTTTGTGGCCGAGGGGAAGAGCACGCAGGAGAAGGCGCACGAGATCCTCAAGAAGGAGCGCGAGGCCGTCGACGAGGTCAAGCGCCTCGGCGCGGAGCTCGCGCGCGAGAAGATAGAGCACCAGAAGGAGGTGGCGGAGCACAAGGCGGCGATTCTGCAGCTCAAGGAGCAGATCCTGGCAGTCAAGTCCAAGACGCAGATCGACGTTCGGTACGCGCGGAACGAGGCCAAGGCCAAGCGCAGCAGCACCTCGCGCATGTACCACCAGCTGCTGGAGGAGCAGCGCGACGCCATCAAGGACCTGCAGGCCAAGTGCACGACCGAGACGCGGGTGCACGACGAGTCGGTGCGGTTCCTCAAGGACCGGCACGAGCAGCTGCAAGCCGAGCTCGCCGAGTGGACAGCCAAGTACCAGCACGACACGCAGACCAAGCAGCAGCAGTTGCAGTCGCTGCAGCAGCAAAAGGCGAGCAACTCGCAGCGACTCGAGGTGTACCAGAAGCGCTGGCAGGAGGAGATGACGGCCATCAAGAAGAAGGAGGCGGAGCGGCAGCGGCTGCTGGAGCTCGAGGCGCTGCGCAAGGAGGAACTCAAGGCGCAGACCACGGCCGCGCGCATCATCCAGGTCGCGTACCGCGCGTTCCGGGCGAGGAAGGAAGAGAAACGCAAGGCGAGCGACGCGGAGAAGAAGGGCAAGAAGGGCGGCGGCAAGAAGAAGGGCAAGAAGTGAGCGATAGCTGAGAGTGAGGACTGAGACGAACGCAGTCGTCTCTTCGTTTATTACTTCAGATGCAATCGATACAAGGCGGTCTGTGAGCTTTCGTCGCTCGCAAACCACGCCGTCACCAAGGGTCTCGACCAAGGTAATGAATGTGACGCCAACCGAGCGCTGGCTGTGATACCAGCGTGACGTCGCGTCTACCGGCTGACGCCCTGGTTCTCCGGCTTGGCGAACGCCTTGTCGAACTGCCGCGACTGGTTGATCGGGTTGCGCTTCAGGTTCGCCAGGCGGAAGCGCATCGAGCGCCACTCGGCGCCCGTCG